>CAUYRH010002634.1:0-53876 GCA_963574655.1 Perodicticus potto
AATAATTTTATTAAATCATAATTGTGTACATTGGTGCAATCATAGGGCAGAATGTGCTTCATATACAATCAGAAACATTTTGATCGTACTGTGAGAGATAGCCCTCATAGCATTTTCTTAATCACTACATAAAGACATTGATACTCTACATTTAGTAAGTTTCACCAGTACCCTACTAAGATGCACCGTAGGTGTGATCCCACCAATTGCCCTCCCTCCACCCACCCTTCCCCCTCCCCTCCCCTCCCTTTCCCTTTTCCCTGTATTCTTGTGCTATAATTGGGTTTTACCCTTCATATGAAAGCTATAAAATAAGCAACTTTCCCATTTCACCTATAACATGAACATGTAACTTTCTATGCCTGAGATGATCCTCTCCTTTTCTACTTTGTTTTAGGGGAAAGACCAATGAGAAATCAGGCCAACCTCTGACTGTTTTATGTCCCTACATCTTTGAGTTGTTGTCACTCACTGTCTCACACCCACCAGCCTGATCCTATTAGATGAACCACACATTACATAGAATATCACATTGGTGTTTTACACACAAGGAATATTACTAAGCAAAAGTTCAAATATTATAATAATGAAGAATTTCATGAGCCTAATGGTAATGTTAGTCATGTGGCAAGTGTTTTCAAAGGCTTTGTCTTCTGCAGTGCTCACAAACCAATGAGAGGAGACCGTTAGTATTCCTGTCCTATAGAGAGACATTAAATCTGAGAGAAGTAAAAACATTGACCTAGGTTCCACAGCTGGGCAATGACAAGGCTGAGGTTGAAGCCTCTTTCTTCTAACACCTAGCCCTTGCTCTGGATCAGTCTGGGGTTTTTTTATAGTATCTCCTGTTTGAAACATATCAAAATAAATCTTAAGATTTGAATCTAAAAGAAAAAATGAAAAGGCTGCTATAAAAATAGTTCCTTACACTTTAACACAATTCCTGCTCTGTGCACCAGCCATCTGTCCGCATGTTGTCCTGAGAACGAATGACATGATCTTGTATTTATAGTCCATAAGAATTCATCCTATTTGATAGAAACTACTTGCATTTTTTCTTCTTCAAAGATGTAAGAATACAGAGACATAGCTGAGTACCTATCTGTAATCTTTATGACTCTTTCAATATTACCTTTAGTTTTTATCTAACAGTCAAAATGCCAATCATTAAGGATTAATGCAAAATACATAAAATGATGTCATAGTTATCGCAATCATTTTAATCAAAGGCTTATATTTAATGATACAGATACAGATTACGCACATGAAGAATTAAGAATTGGTAACCATGGTTAAGTAATTTTCCAAGGACAAATTAATTGCGAGCAAGCAAAGATAAAACTCATTCATTGTGAGACTAGAGCTTGCCCTCAGACTTCCATGTCCAAACATGACTATTAAAAGGGATGGGGAAAGAATTTTTTTTGCACAAATGTCCATTAAAGTTAACTTTGTTAGAGAATATTCAATTTCATTTTGAAGATGTTATTTGAAAAAGTTCCATGCCTTAAAAGAAATATCATTTTATACAGCAAAATAAATTATTTAATGAATCAGTCTGATATTAATCACGAGGAAGGGTCACAGAGGACTCATCTACAGCTAAGTGTAAGAGATACGGCTGGCTAATGGGGAAAACCGGGACGTAGTCATGGCACAGTGTTTAAAAGGCAGGGGAGAAGCAAGTATTTACTTTATCCAACCTCGAGTCACCCAATGGAAACTGAAGGAGAGTTTGTAAGGACCAACTTGAACTGCTCCCTGAGTTCTGAAGACTGTTTTCAAACGCTTTACTTACAGTAATTAATCTAATCCTCCAAACAACTTTAACATTTATTAGTTCCCCTTTTTGCTGATAAGAGAGCTAAAGTACAATTTTTTTTTTCTTTTTAATAGCCAAGTCTAACAGCCTTAAGTGAAATCAAGCCCACATCTAACTCCTGAGCTCTGGCTCATCATTACTTTTTTTACTTTTTACTTTTATCATCATAATTACTGTGAAGAAGCATATTAAATTTTCAACCTCAAAATTTCTGCAAAATCATAAAACACAGTGAGTAAAATTTAGTCAATCCTAATTTATGCTGTAGCGTTCCACATACAATGCATTTCTCAAAAAACATGAGGATGTGGGTCGAATGCTTTTTAATCTGACAACATCATAATCTTTACCTGGACTCTGAAAATAAAGCTGCTTTTTTCCTCTTGCACTGTCATTGGTCAGCTTGTTTTTTTTTTTTTCTTTTTTCTTTTTAGGCATTGGAACCTGATAGTAGGACAACTTGGAAACCCGCCACAGTAGACTTGGGAGAGATGTGCACTAGAGGAAAGACCTGAATAGCTACATTCATGTTAATTCTTTCCAAACCTCTTTTTTTTTCCTTTTGGGTAGTATTTCTGCTTTGAATCTTGCCCCCAGGCTAGTGCAAAGTGGTGTAACCACTAATACCCATGCAAATGACTTAGGTAAAACAGACATTGAATTTCCTGCTTCCCCCTTCAGTTTCTCTGTAATTTCTGATTGTTCAGATTGAATCCTGGCTTTTCCACTTACTAGCTCTCTCTCTGTATAAAATATCTCCCACCTATGCAATAGAGTTAGGAATAGTACAAAGGATAATTATGAGGGTCGAGATGCTTAGAACACTTTTCTGCATTTAGAAAATGCTGATTCAATAAATGTTAAATAAATGTTTTAAAATTGGAAGCAACAATATTTGTAGATGAAGAAAAAATTCCTGAATATTAATACTAAGTTTTTTGAAGAACAAATATAGTGCATTCCATTGTACTAGTAAAGAAACTGAGGTTCACAGTAATTACTTGGTAGGACATACTACTTTAGGCACTGTAAGAGCAGAGCTCCAGGGACGACTAAAAATGAGTACAGACCAATTGTGGGTTATTTCCAGTGTCTGATTTTTTTTTTCTTCAGTTGATGAAAGCTAAGTGCCATACACCTATCTCGAGTTGTCTATATTTTCAAGATGACTTGGTATTTCTCCTCTTCCAGATAGTAGTATCTTCTGTAGAAATGGCTCCCTTCTTTAGCAAGAGAGAAGAAAAGTAGATTTGGATCTATAACTGTAGTTATATATCATACACACACAAACACACACACACACATATATATTTGGATAAAAGTTCAACTTCAACAGTGTATTCATCTCTGGAAGAGAATGCTTATAGAGGTTTGGCCTTGACAATATGAGGTATCATAACAAAAACTGTAATCAGCTATAGTCATGGAAAAGATTGATGTGATACCTGAATTTGATGGGCCAAGAAATCTAATTTTCTCAGATTCCTCTGCGTAAGTTGTGTTATGGCTCAGAGAACCTTGTGGAAATTTAAAGAACATTAGTTATAAAGCCATATAAGTAGAAGTTCAAATCTTGAACCTACCACTTACTAGCCAGCTATGTATCCTTGGGAAAATTGTTTAACTTCAGAGAGCTGCTATTTCTTTGTCAACAATCCATACCTTATAGGAAGATTAAACGTGAGCATGTGCCAAGACGCTGCAGAGCCAGCAGATGGTAGCTATTGGAATTTGAGTTGATTTAAGAATTAAAGAGAAGGTTGAAGCAGAGGCCCTCAAATATCCCTACCATGAGATTCTTTAAGTCTATGAATCTTTGAATACTGACATAGAGATTTCTCTCTAAACCCAAAATGTATGCCAACCATGTGTAATTCAAAATCTCCACCCTATTCATGATAAATAGAATCATAAAGTATAGCTGTGTCAGAAAATTATGAAAACTCACTTAGTACTTTCTGCTGAGAGAGGTAAAAAGGTTATCCCAAATACCCTGTTTGCCACATATTATGTTCGTTCCCTTATTAAATCTATCTCTGCTAATGTATTCAGGTAAATAAATGAAGGTGCCCAAGCCTGTTTCATCACTCATGTGAATCAGCACACACGCAACAAAATAACCCTCTTTATGCAGTGACATTTTCTAAGGTAATCAGATCAGCCTAAGGTCTTTTGGACACTAACATACAGGTTCAGATGGCCTATATGATTAATAAATGCAATGGACCGAAAAGGAAGGAGAGCATGTCAGGATGCACAGAATATGCCCCATGATACTACCCTAAATTTTTAGAATATCTAACAGCAATGGATTTGTATACTATCTTTGATTAGAAGCACTCTATTAAGTGTAATCAGATATTAAGGCCTGAGAGCATGCCACAGTCTATGTGAATTGAGTATGAGCATGTTCTACCTATTTTGTTTGCTGGGGAACCTGAAAATTCTTTCACATGTATTTTAGCCCAGAAGGCAAAACAGGAAGATAGGATTTGTGATCCAGGAAAACTATTAGACCCTACTCAGTTTCTTTGTCAATTATCTTCCAATAATAATAACTAATGGTCAGGCGGTGCCTGTGTCAGTGAGTAGGGCGCCGGCCCCATATACCAAGGGTGGCAGGTTCAAACCCGGCTCCAGCCAAACTGCAACAAAAAAATTGCCAGGCGTTATAGTGGGCTACTCGGGAGGCTGAGACAAGAGAATCACCTAAGCCCAAGAGCTAGAGATTGCTGTGAGCTAAGATGCCACAGCACTCTACTGAGAGTGACAAAGTGGGACTCTGTCTCTAAAAATAATAATAATAATCATGACTAATGCTTATTGAACTTGTTTATGACATTATAGCATGTTACATATGACAGGGGAAAATATCTTTTTTAATTCCTTTGTTAAAAAGGTTAGCATGAAGTTCATAGCTAATCCAATGTTCTTCATGTTTGCTTAAAATATTATTAATTCTTCATTGATATATCCTTATCTGACTTTCTGACTTGACCAACTTCACATCATAAACATGAAAAAGTAGGGAGGAAAGAAAAAGGGAATGAGTGGGAGGGGTAAAAAGAGGAGAAAGGAAATAGAAGGAAAGAAAGCCAGTGTTGGTCTGAACTAGACTTGCTTAAGAGAGTAACATTGAAGAAGATTTTATGAATTTCTTTATATTGTCCCATTGTTTCTTTATTTTTTTGTTTTGTTTTGTTTTATTGTTTCTTTTCTTAAAATATTTCTTTTCCTTTGGGTCAAAACACTTCCATTTCACAATGCAGTTCATCTACCCGAAGGCTAAAATAGGGGGTGCTCCCACCCCTTTCATTTCCCACTTCTACTGTTCCTTTCTCGTTATTTCATACTATTGTCTCTTAGGCTGGTTAGTTATAAGAGTGAGGATCCAAAAACAAAAAAAAAAACATGACGCAGGACACGGATGTGGTTACGAATATCTCGTGATCCTTTTTGTGAATGGAGGTAAACAACATTTTTTTCTTCACAAATAATGGTTGGCAGAAGTAGTTATGTTCTTGCCACAGGGAAAAATCTCTTGAGATGCTTAATCTGAAATTCCTCTTAGAAACATAAAGAACTTTATAAATTCACGGCAGTATGTTCAGACAATATCTCCCCAAACAATGCCAATGGCTTGGCAGAGACCTTGACTTCTCTGATGTTCACTTAGATCCTAAACACTTGAGTCCATGGAGGCTATCTTCAAAGCCCTACTCTTCTGGGAAATATCACAGAATTTTTAAAATATGGTTGCAAAGAGCAAAAGAAGATTTGTATCTCAAGGGAAAAGATCTACAGATTGAAAGCTGCATAGAGAACTATTTATTCACCTTATAAAGATGAAAGGATAAAAAGGCCTTGAGGGGTGATAAAACTTATGCATTTGAGGAGGCCTCAAGAGGCCGTCTTATCAAGACTTGGTGGGAAAGTATCTGTAATCTCAAAGAAAGCCCTAAATATTGTCCAAGCAAAATGTCTAAATATATCTTAAAACTTTACTGTATTTTATTTTTTACTTCTAGTGAAAACATCTCTCCCCACACTTTTTTCTTTAGAAAATCCACCAGAATCAGGATTACTTTTAAAACATTTTTTCTGCTTTAATGCAATCTAACAATATTGTCTAATCACTAATTAAAATGTTATTATAATGAACTAAAAGTCATAAGTTGTTTTGTAGGAAAGGAGTGTCTTTTATGTATTTGGAATATTTGAGCTTGTTCAATTAAGTTAAAACCTCTACACTTTTTATTTCACATATTCTGTTCTGTTGAACAAGGCTAATAAATTAATAGGCAATTATTTGGCCAATAGGCCTATGCAACTTCTTTTTATGACATGGAACTAAATCATAAAGTTTTAAATGCAAGAGAATAAAATATCAACCATAAGAGGAACAAAAACAAACAAGAAGAATGAAGGAAAGTGGTTCTGTGTTTTGTTGAAGTTCATAGCTAATCTGTTTTTTGAAAAAAAAAAACAGAGAAATGGGGACATAGTTGTTTACAATTGGAAAAAGGAAAGAAAGCAGAAACTGACTGATTCACAGAGCGATTATCTCTGTCCATCGGTATCTGTCAATCCATAGAATTTAAGCTCCACTATAATGAGCAATTTTGAACACCTTGCACGTAAAAATATACTCTCCTAACTTATTTCTGTAGCTTAATCCACCTGAAAAAAAAATGAGTGAACAGAAGTGATCTGAAAACCCACACAAACTTGTGCCAACTTTCAAGGTTGACATCTGTGGGCTGGGCACACCACACAATCTTCCAGTGCTATAGGGTATAACCGTGTGCTGATGCAAATAATTTGACACCTCACCAAACACAGTGTAAATAGGAATGCCGACTCCCACCGAGGAGCAAGAATTGTTCAAATTGTGTGACTTTTAGAACTTAATGTTAAAAAACATTAGTTGTTTACTCTATGCCTTGAGAGGTCTATTACTAGCTCACAGAGGAAGGACCGTGTCCACGTAGGTACTGTGAAAGATGAAGATTCACATAAATCTCTGTAGTGGCAATGTTTTATTGATATTCAGAATTATAATCAGAACCAGCATAACTCTTGTCAGTGTCAGGAGTTATGGGCCAGGAGTGAAGAAGGGAGAGTGTTGGGGGCAGGAGGCAGAAGTTGTAGAGACTAACCAGATCTTCTCCGGAGTGTAGTTTGTGAAACACAACACTACATAGATACTCTGTATCTTTGTAAAATATTTCTTTGATCAAATAAGTTTAGAAGACAACGGACAATAAAATTACTTAGACCGTAAGTACACATACGCCAATATACGTAATTATGACTCTGAAAACTTCCCTTAAGCTCACTCCTCAAACATTTATGTCCACTGATTTTATTGACATGTTTGAAAATGTTACTGTTAAAGATTACAGTTTAATCTGGAGGAGCCACATCAGACTTCCTGTCAACAAAAAACAGGGCAAAATGTGGCATAGAGGTAAGAAATGACCTTATTTAAGGAGGATATTTCACATAGCTCATTCCTAATATCGTAGCTGGAAATGCCTGGAAAATTCTGCATTAAGGACTTTTGCTTTGCCTTTAGTGTTTGTTCACTGAATTAACCTCAATCCTGGCTACACATTAGAATCTCCTGGGAGTTCAACATCAAAAGAGATTCCAATTTAATTGATATGGGCTGGGACCTGAGCATCAGCATTTACAAAAAGTTCTCACACAACTCTAGTGCAATCAGAGTAAGAATCACAATTGCATAAATTGTTCTGGGCATACATTTTGAGACCAGTGACCATGTTTAGCTTATAACCATAAGCTTTTGGGTAACCCAGAAGACTGTGGTATGGCCTTTTGTAAAAAGCATTTGTAATTTATGGCAGCTTAGAAATCCTATCATTCACTACTCACTCACCATCAACCTGTTCTCATCCTTTGTAACCTGTTTTGTTTGCTTTAATATGTTAGCCCTCTTACAATGCTTTCTCCTTTAAGTTTTTTCCCCCCAACTCCTGCCTTATGGAAAGGAGTATTTATAAATGCTGCCTCCTCTCTCCTTGCTGTGAAGAATAACTCACAGATGAAAACAGCTTTGGTGGTCATGCCGGGGAACATAATTGGGTTTTGTATCACCAACCATCTGAATGTATATAAGCCAATATAAGCTACTTCATTCTAGCCACCTTGGAGGCCAAAAATAGCAATTATCACGGCAGAGAATCTCACACTGTTACCCAGCGTGTGCCACCTTTTATGATGACTTATTGTCTTCCTAACTGGACATTTAGGTTAAGAAGCCTGGTCTTTTGTCTTTGTGTACATAGTTCATGCTTTAAAGTACACATATATAGTTTGCACTGACATCCAGTTCTTCTATTATTCTTACCAAAGGATGTCTGGTTTGTTTTTTCTCCATATAACAAGTTTTTTTTTAAGTGTGGATTAGAGTGTCAGCTCCCAACAATAGGAAATGTGGTTTTTGTCTTTCCTTTGGAGGGGCATAGAGGGTTGTGGTGGGGAGAGCGTGTTCTACTAATATAGAATCTTTAGAGTATAGTTTTTCACTTTTCCCAGCTAGTTCTTCAAACACAAAATGTTGAAAATTAAAAACAAAAGCTATATCTATTGAGTATATATGTGAGAATGAGGATTGAACGGCAAACGAAGAAGGGAGAAGGGGGCAAAGCCTGAAGGAAGAATCAGAACAGGGCAGAGCTAGGATTTAGGATGCAATGCTGAGAGCCCAGTTGCTTTCACCCGCAGTCCTTTAGTGAATAACCACAAAGGCTCTTTTTTTAATTCATGAAACCTAGAGTCCGACAATTTTGCTCAGATCTCCAAGAAGTGATTTATTTAAAAGCACTTCTTTCCAGAAAATCCACAAGATGGAGTCAAATGGTCTCTTCTCCACTCCCACTATCAATTTTTGTTATCTATATCAGCAAGGGAGTGATGTTTATGCTTTTTTTTTCTGTCTTGACAATGTAAAGAAACCTGTTTTTTATCAGGCACTCATTGTTTTTTTTAAATATCATAGGAAAAAAGATTAAAATACATAAACTGAGATATCTTCTTTAAATGAAAAAATAATTTCTTAAATTCTATGGTATAAATTTTGTTTATTGCAGGACTAATGGAACTAATTGACTTATTTGAGAATGGGGGTCTGTAAAAGTCTCTTGAATTTCTGGTGTTGGCCTCTAACCCAATCAGACGAGCTTACAGAAGTTTTCTGCACTTTATTCGCATATTGAAATGTCTCTTTCTATACAGTTACATCACGTTCTTACACACCACAGTATCGATCATTCTTCTGTCATTTGGCACTTTGTTCAATTAGTAGGCAACAACACTAACACAGAAAAGGGCCCATAGAACATCCCAGCACTGCAAATCAAATGAGAAGGGACTCTGGACCTGAGGCTAACTTTCCCAGCAGATGTGGAGAGGAATCCAGTCTGGGGAGAGAGCTTCCAGGTAAAGCTCTGGAGGGTAACGGCTTCCTCCATTAGTATTTCTGCATCTCAGCAAATACATACATCAGAGGTTTTCTCTTTCTTAGTCGTGAACAAGTTAGGTACTTATTTTAAAGGGCTGATGAGCTGTAGTGAACTACTTGGTGGAATGACTATAGTATCATTGGGAGTAGATGACGCTTTCAAAGAACACCACAGGAGGCCGTACTCATGGAAACCCAGCCATGCCTGGCCTTCCCACCATATCCTGACTTAGACCCATCTGTCTGTCAATCAAAAACACTCTGTTTTCTTAGTCTTAGTCTGCTTTAAATGAAATGACAAACATTATATAGCCTCCTTTTATTTTCCTTCTTCCTTCTCATTGACCTCCACTAGGCCTCAGGAATTCAGTAACTCAGTAGCCTCAAATCCATCCCTTTTGCTGCATTTGAAGGACACAGCTCTGAGGGAAAAGGATTTAGCCACAGTCCATTAATTTCCCCATGATTCGTTGCCCAGAATCTGTGATGACAGCACATTAAATTATACTTCTCCCACCAAAGCTCCCACTTGTATCAAACCCAGATTTCTGTGTTGAGGCATCATCATATCAACCCCTCACTGGCCCTGTTTCCATTCAGACTCAATCACCAGAAAGCAATGGACCTGCTGACAACATAGCTCCCCTGCAATGTGGAGCCTGAGGTCATCTCTACCAGCCAGACAATGCGCAGCCAGGTTTGAGATGCTCAAAAGTACACTGGAAATGGAAATCCACTAAGGGCTCCTGCATAGGGAGTAGACACAGTGAAGCCTGCTTTTGAGTGAATAGCATAGGAGTCATATTTAAATTATAATAGAAATGGAAATGGATAATAGAATGGGAATAGACTGGTTTAGGAGAAAGGAGCTAGGGAACTGTTAGGGAGAAGAGTTTGTATTAGGTTGATCTTTATGAGAAAAATACTCTGAGAGGTTAGGGCATGACTGGATCCAAATAATAAAAGACACACATGCTTCTAAACTGCAAGAAAGAAGACCTTCAATATTGAAAGAATTTTATTACCAGAAAGAGAGAACTTTGAAAATGCAGTAAATTTGCTAGGAAGATAAGTTTTATTTTAGACATGCTGAGTTTGAAGCAAAGGCAGGACATATACAATGAAATCAACCCAGCAGGTGCCTGGTGAGGCTGTAGCGACACTGTGGTGGGAAGTCAGGGCTGGAGCTGGATGGAGACGGCAACACGCGAAGGCGATATGGGAAGCTGTGGGTAAGTGAGTGTCCCAAAAGAGAGTGTGGGGCAACTTTTAAAAGGAGATGCCAGGAGAAGAGGAAAAACAAAAAAGATGATGGCAGCACAATGAGAGACAAAAGTGCAAAATCAGGCAAGTCAGAGGAAAAGAGACTTATAGGAAATAGCAACATGGTGTGTGAAAAGCGCTCCAGCGTGATCGCTACGGATTCTCAATTTTGGTGTTGGGCTGACTGCTTATGGATTTCATGAACCCTCTGTGGACATCATTATTTGCAAGTGAAATAAGATTTAGGATGAGATCAGCATTTCCCACAAGTTGTCCCAGGTAAAATTTTAAACCCTACACAAAGCAAACAAAGTGTCCTGTGTTCAAATATACTTGAGAAACGTTTGTTTAAACAGTTAAACAAATTTTGTTTATTGCAGGACTTAAAATTTTTACAACACTGATGTGCATCATAAATCTCCAAGGAGGGAGACATAGTTGGCAATGTTTCTTGACAAAGGACCCTGGGGTTTGTGTGTGTGTGTGTATCCCCTCTCAAAGGATAGTGATATGGAAAACTATAAAAATAATAGATGAGAAGATTTCTTGGAGGTTTTTTTTTTTGTTTTTTTTTTTTTTTTTTGCAGTTTTTGACCTGGGCTGGGTTTGAACCCATCACCTCCAGCATGTGGGGCTGGCATCTTACTCCGTTGAGCCACAGGCACCGCCCCGAGATGAGAAGATTTCTAATGACACTTCTAACTATAAAATTCTATCAGGTTTAATCAAATGAAATGATTGTTTAAATTTATCTTTTTCCAATAGTAATGAAAACACAGCAATGGGATGGTCATCATTAACCATCGCCTCTAAATCCAGAAATATACACTTCTTGTTCCTTTAGATTTCAATGTGATAGCTGCAGCACCATTCAAATGTAGGAAAAGAACTAGTCAATTGACACACTTCACAGATTAAAGCAAAGGTGGTCACAGGTTTTTTTAACAAAACCCAAACTCTACTTCTCTTCAGTTTAAAAAAAGAATATAAAGAGTTTTTATCAGTCTTCGCCCAAATAGGAAAAACTATATGATAGAGAAAATGACCAAGCAACAAGTGTCATTTATAGATTTCTTGACAGTCGTGCCTCTGCCTCGTTTCTCCAACTTGCCCTTATTGTCTTTCTCAACCTGTTTCTTACAGGGAATTGCCAGCTCATGCCACATCTGTATTCTCTGGATAGGAAGCTAACTGGACAATGAAAATTCTTACATTAATTTTACCTCTGAAAGAAGCACGTAAGCATCAGAAGAGTGTTAGCAGAGGGAGAGCCCTTGAAAGGTGAAGTAGGATGGATTTACCATTTGACGTTACTCTTAGCATTTTATGGTGATGAAGGGCAGTTAGCACTATCTTATTTAAGAAAAGTGCACAGAGAGATCTTAAGGCTCTGCTAATGCTCAAATCCAAAAGTAATTATTTCATATCTAACCCAAGGGGAGAAAAAAACACAGTATGTGTAGAAGCCTTTAATGTAGTGGCATCCTCCTCGTTTCCTGAAATTTTGAAATGATCTTTGTCCTCCATATTCCCCCTACAAACATTTTAAAGATTTCCTAATCTTTTCTTTGCCCTATCGTCCTCCATGAGTTGTGCTTTTAGTGCTTACGTAAACACTTTGCTATCTACAGATTGGCTACTGAGCATGAATGATCTATTGTGTCAGAAGATTAAGCTCAACATTGCATTTGGGGGAAATTACACAACAGTTACGAACTGAACCGAGTAGAAATTGTTTTTAATGCATACACTTTTTCAAAATGGCCCATACCTATAATCCTCATATGTAAACAGATTACATAAAAAGAAAACTATTCTTTCTAATATCTCATTTTCTTTGGAGCTCAGCAAAGATGTTTGTACATTCCCATATCAGGCTCGACTTTTGTTCTAATAACTTTCATTATTCTGAAATTCATAAATGCATAATTCTTTTATTACAAGAAAAATATTCTACTAATGAAATTGGGAGATTTTTAATATTTCTATTCCTGTATCACTTAACAACAGGGATACTTTCTGAGAGACGCACTGCTGACACTTTCTGAGATGATTTCATTGTGTGCAAACACAGTACACAAATCTAGACGGTATAGTTTACCACACACCGAGCCCATACGTATAGCCTATTGTCCCCAATATAC
This sequence comes from Perodicticus potto, assembly GCA_963574655.1. Classification (NCBI taxonomy): domain Eukaryota; kingdom Metazoa; phylum Chordata; class Mammalia; order Primates; family Lorisidae; genus Perodicticus; species Perodicticus potto. The sequence goes on from CAUYRH010002634.1 coordinate 12,716, forward strand.
AAACCTAGGAGCTGTACAGACCTTACAGGACAATGATGGCATACACATGTGGTCTATCTTTAACCAAAACGCCAGTATGCAGCTCATGGCTGTTTTTAATGACACGCTGCCTAAATAAAGGGAACTTATACGTCTTCCCAACACTGTATACCAAGCACACATTTCTTATAGGTTAGAGTCATCATGTGTATTCATCTACTCAATAGATCAGAATCAAGTCATAAATTTACACAGTGGTATATGATTCTGGTGTGCTGTATCTTTCTGATAGCCACATGAGGAAACTTCCTTTGGACTGATTAAGTAGTGCTTGTATAGGGCATTGAAAGGGGCTTTCTTTTATCTTTGATTTAACATTTCATTGGCCCAAATCTTTTTTGGTTATTATTTTCCGGTCTCATTATTCCTCCAAATCCTTTCATTGGCCACATATTCCAACAGCCAAGTTTCAACTTTCTGGGTCTGTATTTCTAGTCCTACAGAACCCCCAATCTCAGCTCTCTAATATTTTTCTTAACAACCAATCAATTGATGTAAGTGGAGAAGTGAGGCCAGAAAGAGAGCTAAACTTAATTTAATAGTGGTTAAGAGTTTAACTCAAATCTCACTACTTAATTTTACATTCCAACTTAATTACTTGCTATCTGTGGGGCTCTGGATATGCCAGCAGCTCCTGCTTCATGACATTAATGTGGGAATGAAATGAATGATCTATAAAAAGTGCTTGGCACTGTGTCTAATGGTGCCTGATAAATACAAATTTGCCATGTGACATTAAGGACAGAGCTAATAATTGCAAATGTTGCTGGTTGGCTATTTTGATTTCTTAAACCTGGAAGCTTTACCAGAGAAAATATCTATCTGAATTGGCCCCTTTATAAGTTTTCTTGAGTTTAATTCAACAACAAAAATTGAAGTATTTACTATTCACACTGTGTTAGGTGTAAGGGAATAGAGAGAGGTAAAAAGGGAACAAAAACAAGATATAACATCCATTAAATATCATGTAGGTATCAGGCATTATGGTCTGTATTTTAAACATTGTGTCTCGGTCAGGAACACTGAAAAGTTGCCAAAGCTGGCAAGTGGTAAAACTAAAATTTGAACTCAAGTTATTCTGGCTCCAGACCAAGTTCTTTAAGGAGAAAGGCAAAGAAAACTATCCATAAAGTAATATATTAATCAAATATATCAAGTACTTTGGGTAATAGAGGAGAGAATGATAATTTCCAACTTGGCAGAATCAGATCAAGAATAGAAAAGGTGGCACTGGAGATGAATATTAAAATGTAAAATAATAATTGATAATAAGATACCCAACATTTATTCAATGATTACTACACCTAGAGGGCAAGGGATTGGCTTCTGTTAGAAAGAGCAGACCTGGCCGTGAACTGAGTAGCAGATGAAGAGAACTCCAAACAGCTCTGTTTAGGTTCACCGGGGGAAAGACGGTGAGGAGACTAGAAATACGGGTTACAGAGAACTCTGTTAACTAGGGAATTTGAACTTTACCTTAGGAAAAAAAGTAGAGGGTCACATTAGGTTTTTAAGCAAAGGATTCATATGATCACATCTGAATTTTTAGGAAAATAATTATGCTGTAAAGATAGAGAGATGGATTGGAGTAGTGATTCCTGAATAAACATAAACACAAATAAAGTTTTTTAAAAAATTAGAATACTCAAATACTTTCAGGAATGGAAGAAGCTTAAACTATTAAACTGGGAGTATGAGTCTAGGAGTAGTGGATAGGATTGCTAGAATTTGATGGCTAAGTGGATATTAATACCAAGGTCAAGGAAGAGGTCTTCAAGATACTCAGGCCATGTAGCCAGTAAGTATTTAAGAATGCGTGCTGTAGTTCCAGAGAGAGAAAGAGAGAAAGGAGCCAGAAACAACAATAGACCACAGAGAGACGATCGATCAGTAATAGAGGGAAGGGGTGGTAGGCCTGCCATCACATGCCCTGCATGGTGCATGGATGGAAGATGGTGCTGCTGTATATTTATCCTGTATGCAAATGTGTGCAAGTTCACACCACAGCAGTAAGTGAAATAAACTAGATCCTTCATGAGGAGAGACTAGGGAGTAACAAGACAAAGCCAAGATAGACCTTTAGAATGTGGGTTTAACATAAGAGACAGACAAAAGAAAAGGAAGCCCTGAAGGAAATACAGCTATTAAAACAGAGAAACCGAGAAGAAGGAAATGGACATAGCTAGTAGAAAAGTCATGGAACCCTAAGGAGAGGGACTTCAAGAAGGCAGAAGCAGCCGCGGTGCCAGACACAAGAGGAAGGTGGGGAGAGAGAGCTTCCAGAGACCGGGGTCATGTTGCTGATAAGTATTTGTTAATAGAAATTTGTGCTGTGGTTCTCAACAGAGAACAGAGCTCAAAACAATGGGAGATGTCACACCAGTCAGAATAATGACCAACAAGAAGAGATTATTGATCTGGCAATTGAAAAAACTCTGCTGTATTCTTAAAGTTTTGGAATCAGTGGGTTAAGCATCAATGGTAGGGGAAGCGGAGGAAAAGTGGGCAGTGAAGAAGAATATTGGATCAGTTTATAGAAAGACAATTCTTTATTTTTTAAGGTGAGAATAGACTTTTTATGTCTAAGAGAAAGAAAGCAAAAAGAAAAAGGAGAACGTGGAGGAGATGATATTTTAAAATACCCTCAAAAGGAAGTGACTGATAGAGCAAGATTTGGGGGGAAATGAAACGGGCCTTTATTAGGAGAATAGCAGGGAGAAGACAAGAGAATATGAGCACATTGTCATTAGCTAAGGCAGAAAAGAAAGGGAAAAACTTGGTGATGCTTTAGGTTATCTTGAGTCACAGGAAAGGGAAGTTAGGGGTTTTTACAAGTTATGTGTGAGGGGATTGGCACATCTCTTGGGTGTGGAGCACAACTACAAGAGGAATGCTACCTATCATATGCAAATATTGTAACCTAGTTGTTTATATCCTCACATTGACCTGAAATAAAAATAGATAAACAAATAAAATAAAATAAAAATAAAAGCAGTTGTGTGTGTGTGTGTGTGGTGTGAGTTTAATCACTTTGCTTCTTTTATAGCAAATAATGAAATAAAATCATTTGCTGAAAGAGAAAAAGAAAACAAAATTGGGATGGGGGTTTGAAGGTAGGTGAGAAAGGCTTGAAAAGGTAAGGAATCAACCCACAAGTCCATTAAGTTATAAATTGTTCAAGAAATAATGTGGTCTATTTACACAATGGAATACTATGCAGCACAAAAAAAGATTCAAAAAACACCAACAGAATGAAATCCTGTCAGTTGCAGCTATGTGGATGGGCCTGTACATTTATGTTAAGTGGAAGAAGCCAGGCACTGAAAGACAACTACCGTATCATCTCACTCACATGTCAGAGCTAGAAATGTCAATCTGATGAAAGTAGAGAGTGGACCAGTGGTTCCTAGAGGCTGGGAACAGGAGAGGGAGGAGAAAAGAAGCAGGGGGTGGTCAACAGGTGCACAGATACAGTTAGATAAGATGAGTAAGTTGAAGCATTACCCAGCACAATAAGGTGACTGGACTTAAAAATAGTACATTACAAAAAATATTATATTATACCTTTCAAACTAGCTGAAAGAGAGGATTCAGAATGCTCTCACCACAAAGAAGAAACGATAAATGTTTGAGGCGATGGATAGGCTAATTACCCTAATTTGATCACTGCTCATTATACACATGTATCAAAGTAATTTTTATGTGTCAAAGTTAAAAATAAAATGAAACTTAATATATATATATATATATATATTTTAGTAGAGACAGAGTCTCACTTTATCGTCCTCAGTAGAGTGCCGTGGCATCACACAATTCACAGCAACCTCCAACTGCTGGGCTTAGGCAAGTCTCCTGCCTCAACCTCCCCAGTAGCTGGGACCACAGGCACCCGCCACAACGCCCGGCTATTTTTTGTTTGTTTGTTTGCCGTTTGGCCAGGGCCAAGCTTGAACCCACCACCCTCGGAATATGGGGCTGGCGCTCTACTCACTGAGCCACAGGCGCCTCCTGAAACTTAAAAATATTTTTAAATGTTTTGAAATTTCATCTTTGAGAGATAGATACATTAGTTGATTAGGAATAAGTAAGATTGTTGAGCAGCCCTGAGGATTAATTACATATGCTGGCATTTCAAATAGCAGAGGTGAAATTCTGGAGGCGGAGAAGGGTTAGTTTTCCAAGGGCTGGGAATTGTCTCAGGTGGGATAGGAAAAGAACAAAAGAACTGCAGAGTTGAGCCAGGAATCCAAGCCTAGAATCCAGGTCAAAGAAGCCAGAAAGAGGGAAGGTGCACAGTGATAGCACTTCCTGTGTGCTGGGCATGAATCTACAGCTTTTATTAACTCTTAATCTGTGGAAGGTCATGACATATATGCAAAACAACAGGTTTATTTCCAACCAGTCATAACTCACACTTCCACTTTTAATGTGCTTTATTTGCAAACACGTTTGTAAATAATGCATCACTTCTAGTACACATAAGCAATTTGTTTTCACTTTTCTAATTCACATTCTAGGTGGCTCTGGTTCTTTATTGGAACATTTAGCTCATTTTCCAAACATCACATTAATGCATGATTTAGGAAGTAAACAGAAGTTGAAAATAAAATCCTCTTGGATATTCTGTTGTTTTAAAATCTGAAGGGTCTAGTAATCCTTCAAATCTGTAATCACGAAAAGAAAGCTATTGTCACTAAATCACATGCAGTTGTACAAAAACCACATAATGCAAAGTTCTCCAAAGCATAGTTATCATTAAATACGACTTTGAAACAATAACACTACATTACAAGGCCACTTACACATGCATGCTATCTTATTTGACATTGTTGAAGTCTTTATTATCTTGCTTAGAATTGAGATTATAGCAAATCCAATCATGGTCATAAAATTATCAGAGGCGAAAAAGCAGTTCTCTAGTGTTTGATAAAACATGATTATTCAGCAACATACATACACAAGAAGACATATTTGAACTAAAATGTGCCCAGCAACCTATAAATTGCTACATTTTAACATTTTACTTATTGCAAACAAAAAAATAGACATCTCGTTTCTAAGATTTGATTATATCATTGATATTAGTAAATATAGCTTATTTCTTTTAAAATGTTTGTATTTCCTAGAAATCGTCATAGAAAAATTTCACTTAGAATAGCATATTGATGATAATTCTGTATATCTATATTTATGTTCATAATAAGCACTTTTCTTTCCTTAGATATGAAATATGTATATTTAAATTTTAGAAAATTCACCTTTTTATTATTTTAACCTTTTCACTCATTAATAGATTTTCCTATTCCATTTTTTTTTATTGTTGGGGATTCATTGAGATTTAGAAGGAGGATTTCTAGAAACAGGTTTACGTGGATTGCTTGGGTTAGATAAAGAAACCTGTACAAAGAAACAGGTTTACGTGGATTGCTTGGGTTAGATAAAGACCCTCTTTTAATAGTGTTCCGCCCTTAAAAGGTGAACCAGGCGGTGCCTATGGCTCAAAGGAGTAGGGCGCCAGCCCCATATGCCAGAGGTGGCGGGTTCAAACCCAGCCCCAGCTAAAAAAAAAAAAAAGGTGAACCATCTCCCCAAGACCCCCTGCCCCCTTCCGCCTTCCCTCTCTTGCCTCTCCCCATCCCCACACCCCACCATGTGCTAGGTCATTAATTATCCATCCTATGTGAGACTCCTTTCAAACCTTCATTCTATCTGTAGAGTCTGGTTTCTTCTATTTTTGTACTACAAAATATTTAGAAACTTCATCTTCTAATTTTCAATAATTAAGCTTTTCTGTATGAGATTAAAATCTGACTTTTGTTGTAACACAATCTGATCTTTAATAAATGATGTTATAGAGAGTTTTTGATGTACTATGTTCTAAATAATTATTAATAGCACTCTATTTTCGTGGAATTGATCTCCCCCATTTTAATCTGAGCAAGAAGGATGAACCCAGAAGGTTAAGTAAGGTGTTCAGAGTCGCAGAGCACAGAGGAGATTGACCGGAACCAAGATCTCTTGATACTCAAAGTCTCACCTCAGACTTGCCACTAATCACCCAGACAGAGAGGGCTGTACCCTGAATACCCGGCTACACATCCCCAAACTCTGTCTCCTTAAGGTTAATTTTTTAATCTATCTAGAAAGGTATTTGTAAATTGTCAGGAGCTGAGTAGCCTCCTCCTGGAAAGCCTTTGTGTGTAAACATCTCTGAAACAGGCAAATGATAAATAGCACAATGGACAATTTTTATCTTTCCAGCTTCAGCCATCTGATAGCTTATAAAGTTTTAAAGGGAGGCAATAATGCTATTGAATTGATGAAAGCACCAGACAAGAATTTAGAGATGGGAAGATTCCTTTAGACAGACATTCCACAAATGAACTGATAGCACTTAAGAGTTTAAGGGACACCTCCTCCCTAAAATCCCTAGAACAAAAACCTAAAAAAGCCAGGGAATCTCCGAGCAGCAGGTGTAAACTGACGTATAATTCATTTCTTGAATTATATCATATCATCATATAAGTCTCTATGTTAACAAGTCATACAGAATACGGCTCCATCTATTTTCTTCCTGAAAGTGATTAGGCAAAAATCTTTTATCTCCTTTTCATTTGATTTGATCAAGAAATAGCCGACTACCAAGAAGTTCCCTTTAGATACTCAGTATAAGAAGTGTACTTTATTTTGTGTCAATTAAAATATAGATTTTTTCTTTTGACAGTAACTGGCATACACATTTATGTTTAATGAAAATATTAATAAATTGTGTGCTATCAGAGAAAAAGTTATATGAAAGTAAAGATGTTTTTGTGTCCTCTTAATGTCAAAGTATGTTTCTAATCTATCACCACAGTGACTTAAAGAATGAAGATAAGGCTGTGCGTTATGTTGAAAAGTTTTCATAACCAACCACCAGATGTTCAAATTTCACCTCTGTCTTAGAACACATTAGAGATTTTGCACTAGTTTCCCTTACTTCATCACTAGATGATTTTTAGGCCCTTTTGAATCCTATATCATAAGTACAAGGATAACACTTTTGTAAACACTAAAATATAGCTATAGAAAAGGGAATTGCTTCTACACTCGGTTGACTTGGTAGATGGCAGGACTTTCAGCTAAATCACCTCTGGCCAGACAGGAGGTTTATGTAATAGTAATGCAGTCTTTCCTACTCAAAAGACTCACAGGATTTCTGGACCCTCTTCCAAACAACTCTTAACAAACTCATTTCCATGAATTACGTCTACACTGATCAGAAATATGTGGATTTAATTTTTGTTAATATTTAAAAATTAAATGAAAAGAATGTAACAAAATACATTTTGAATTTTACTAAAGCTAAAAAAATTAAATCATGTAAAACACTCTGTGGATTCAAGAATTCACTTGGTTTTTCCCACGCTAATGCTGGATACCTCTTAGCTAGATTGGCTCATTTGCTACCCATTATATGTTATTTCTTTTTCTTAAACTATGCCTACGGGATTAAGAATGCAGTTGTTTGGGGAAGAGGTTGGTTTTATGTTTGTTTTTTGGTTTGTCTTTGTATTGGCTCGTGTCTAAGGAAAATCACACTCCAATTCTGAGCTCCCCATGTCTAAAGAGAGCCATTACCAGCATTCCTTTAGGCCAGAGAGCCTCTCTAGCATTTGTCAACAGGCTTAAAATGCGTGCACTTAACTAAAGAGAGGCAAGGTGAAAGAGTATAGATGAATAAGGCCTATAACCATCAAAAGATAAATGAGCCCGAGAGTATGCCCCTTTCCCAAAGAGAATAAGGAGATAAGGGAAGCGGAGACAGTCTCTGATACTGTGCCATCCAGTAGGTAGCTGCCAGCCACATGTGGCTGCTTAAATTTAGGTTGAAATTAATTTAAATTAAATAAAATGTAACATTCTAATCATCAGTCGCAGTAGTCAACTGCAAGTGCTCAGTAGCCACATGTGGCAGGTGACTGCTGGTCTCGGGAATACAGACGTATGTAAAACATTTCCATCATACAGAAATCTCCACTGGTCAGAACTTGCCAAGAATAGTGCCTGGCATGTAATAGGCACCCGTGAAAATTGAAGAAAAGAATGATAAATAAATTAAATATACTAAACACATTCTGAGTGGCCAAGATGAATTGAGTACAGTGTGTTTTCAAAGGAAATATGTTTCTTTTTTCGACTTTTATATATGTAAAGATTTTTCTCAGTCAATCTTCCATTTCTGGAGATATCTTAATATCTAACATCGTGCCAGAAAAAATCATTAAGCTGATTAGTTATTAGTATTGGAGTGATTTCCTACTGTAAAACATGAAATTAGCTGTACACTTTCTCAATTATCATCAATACTACCTTGCATTTATGCAAATTGAATTGCATAGAATATGTACAACTTTGCATATTCATTTCAGCTCAAAAAATCTGAGAAGTAAAGATCATCATCCCTGCTTTATGAAGAGAAAATTTTGTTTATGTCATCAGATGAATTGTTAAGGTAATACTGCTATATTTAAAGTTAGGGAAGTTAAGTGATAACTTAAAAAGCATAGTTTATCAAAGCATAACTAATAACAATGCATTGAAGGCTTACGGTTTATTCCTGGTATGGAATCCAGGACGTTGACACTGAATTACAGGGAACACAATGTCACGATCCTTCAACTGGTAAAATCAACCTAGACATTTGGTATCAGATCCTTTGTGCAAGAAATGGAGCTGATCTATGTGGAAGCATTTTAAGAATAGTAGTAAACATATTGAGAAACAAAACATTGTTTAAAATATTTTCTGACATTTTGTTGCCTTGTGGTGGTTGTATAGGGATATCCATGAATTCTCCTCCTCCACAGGAGAAGAAATGCAGCAACATAGTCACTAGCAGGGGTCTGATAATGCTGCTTGGGTTCAAATTATAAACTGTGTAATCTTGTGCGATTACTTCATGTCTCTGGATCCACATTTTCTCTTCAGTAAAACTGGATTAATAATGTTGCTTTTCTCTAAATTGACATACATTATCAAAACTAAATTATTAAGAGTAGTACATAGTAAGGGCCCAATAAATATTTATTGTTTTTATGTTGTTGCTGCAATTGTGATGATGTTAATGAGAATGAACACATTTGACCTGAAATCACTTACTGTGATAGTTTCCAAAGATGATCCCAAGAGCACGGAGCCTCTCAGTACTGATGCGCTTGGGAAATCTGCTTCCACATTGGATACTGGGCTTACCTTGTATCTAGCTTCAACCAACAGAATATGGTGGAAGGGACACCATTCTAGTTTGGGGCCCAAGCCTTAAAATGGCACAAAGGTTCTTCTGCTGCACATTTGGGAGGGCTTGAGCTACCATGTAAGAAGTTCAGCTACCCTGACAGAGAGTGGGCATGTAGAGAAAACATGTGGAAAGACCACAAAGACAGGCTGAGGATTTGGAGATTAGATAAAGAGATAAAGAGGCCAGTCGTTCTGTCCCCCCAGTCCAGCCTAGCCTTCCAGCCAACCCGCCAAGGCCCTGGGAACCATTTGGATGTTGTGGTGTTGGCACCACCTCCCACCCCCTGAGAGAAGGGAGGGAGGGAGACCGACAGAACCGCCCAGCCGAACTCCAGCCAATCAACAAAAACAGAATAATTAAGTTAGGAAGCCACTATACGGTGAGATGGTTCATTTTGGAGCGATAGATAATAAAAACATAGTATTACCTGCAAAACTACATCTTCAAAATCGAGGAATCATAAAGGTAAATTAAGGCTTTCTACCCATTCCTTCCACTTCTGATAATAAGCTTTTCTGGTTGTTTGTCACAGTTGCTCATCTCTAATTTTTCCTGACCAGACAGTTTACTATGTTTAAGCAAATCTACTTGACTTACCCTTCATGTAACCTTTTTTCCTATTCTTATATTTCTTTTTTTAATTACTGTATAAAAATTATACATACTTATGGAGTAGGTAATTTTTGTATCTCTTGAATATAGCATTTTCACTACCTGTGATAATATTCTCTTTCTTAGAAGCCAATCTATTTGTATTTTCTTTTTCTATTCTTCTTTGGCTCAAATGTACACATTTTATAACACATAAATGCACTAATTGCATATGGCTTACTCCGAATTAAGTCTGATTTGCGCCTCAATCCACTTTCCTCTTTGAAGAGTGACAGTATATTCTACTGCTATCCCCCTGCTGTGTCTGGTATTCTGCTCTGCTCCACATACTGATGTCTCCCAGAGACAGATTAAAGGACCAAACTTTGGAAATAGCTAACTAAAAGACCATTGTTAGTTTATCAATTCATAATAAAACCAGTGATGTGCAAGGTCACTAAACATTAGACAAGAACTTTCTGACATCTTGGCATTCCTTAACCATCCCCATGGAAGGACAAATTATAGTCTAAAGTTTGCCTGATGGAGGTGGAATGTTACCAACATCACTGAAACGCCTAATGGCATTGGTCTAGAGCAGTGGTTCCTCATGTTGCTAGTAGCAGTGAAAATAATTGTATGGTTGGGGGTCACCACAACATAGGGAACTGTATTAAAGGGTCATGGCATTAAGAAGGTTGAGAATCATTGATCTAGAGTTTCTTGAACCCATCGCTCGACAAGGTTATACCCACTGCCTGGCACAGAAAGTCCTCAGGTCAGGAGTGCTCTTTACTAGACTGTTGAACAAAACTTCCTTAACTAAATGTTCATTCATTCAAAAAGCACTTATTAAGTATCTACCATGCATCAAGCATTAGGAATAAAGCAATGGCCTAAAGAGACAAAAATTCTCATTCTATTTAAAGTTACTTTCTAGGAAAAGTTTGTGGCTTACTGATAACCTCCCTAAAATAAGCTCTTAAAAACAAAAATATGTTCTTATATACATAATGATTGCATCATATATTAGAAAACATATTTTACCTAAGATTTTGAATCTATAATACCATCAAAAATAAATACTCCACTGAGGGTTAGATGAAGAACTGCAATTTGCCAGACATTTAAAATACTTTCAAGTGCATGAGTTGTAAAGCATTAAATCATTGTAGTAACACAAGAATCATTATAGCCCATTATTTAAAAAATGATTTAGAAGTTTTAAGCAAAACCAAAGCCAGGTTTTAGTAGAGTCTATGTTCTCTGATACATGGTTTAAAGTAATGCTTATTTCCTTAAAATTTACCCAAATATCCAGTAAGTGGAAAAAGAATTTGCTTAAAACTGGTGTAATCTAATGTCATTCCTCATCTGAAAGTATGAGTTTCATCACTACCTAACACAATACAAATATGCTTTGCATTTTGCTAAGCTAATGAGGTGTTCGAGGGGTCATTTATATGTTAGGATTAAAAAGAAATGTTTAACTGGGTTTGGCAGATGTGCCTCCCCCCCAACCCTCTATGCTCTAGAAGTGTATTTAGCCTTTAGTAATACAGTTTGAATGACCTGAAAATGTCTATAAACACATTTCCCCCTGCTTATCTAGGGCTCCCCTCCATTCATTGGGATCAGTGTTTAGATTATTTCCAGAGAGGGGACAGCACCTCGTCAACGTCTGTAAAATGTCAAGGGGTCATCTGAGCATGAATCCACCATTGGAGCCGGGAAGGAATGCATTTACTTTTAACAGGCTGCAGTTTTAGCCTGTGAAAAATTAGCATGTCAAGCGATAGCCATTTAAAAAGGGTGAGTGGAAAGTTACTCCACCATTAAGCTCATTGAGAGAGAAATAACCATGAACACTTCAAGGAAGCTCCAGAGCATTAATGGAAAAGGAAATGATGGCAAAAGGCAAACTGTAAAAACATAACCAATGACAGTAATGAGGCTAATAATAAAAGTTGCATTTACAGAACTCAAAGGCTTACAAAATGAATTACTGAATGTGACTCCTAAAAAGATACCTCACTATAACATTATTCTGCTTGTCCCTACTAAGTAACTATAATACAGATACTTTATTAGCAGGTTTTAATTAAGATCTAGAATTTTCTATTTTATAAGAATACAAGATACATGGTAGCTTTTTTTTTTGTCTCAATGAGACTGTCCCTACTTTCCCGTATAAGAATATGACACACATTTCTTTGCTGAAAATTGTTAATATAAGTCTTGTGAAAAAATCAAAGCGCTTCAGATTAAATTCACTGAAGTCGTCCAAGAGAGGATGATAGGTAGATTATACAGTAGAAAGATCACAAAGTCAGGCAGTTGTTTAATATTTCTCATTGGATAGATCTTTAACTTTTGTTTTCTCTTCTATTAAAAAAATGTATAATAATAACACTTGGAAAAGATGTTATCAGATAGAATGAAAATGAAATTCCTCTAACATTGCCAAATCCATAAGGGTTAGTTATGTATTTATTATAACACTCAAGTCATACCAGGGAGAATGACATTGAACAAATTCCAGGCATCTAAAATATTTATTAATATGAACCGTCCCTTATCAGGCGATTCCAACAGCCTCACTCATAGGACTAAAGACTTCACCATTTCCCACACCGAGTCTCTCTCATTAGGTGCACTAGCTTCAGATAGTTAAAAACCAGTTAGACTTTGTGATTCAAAAGCAAGGAGACAAGGATTCCCTAAGGCAGTGGTTCTCAACCTTCCTAATGCCCGATATAGGGTGGCGACCCACAGATTGAGAACCACTGCCCTAAGGTAAGAGAGACTTTTAAACACGAGCTCTCTATATAAAGGGCTCTTGCTGTCTTAAATGAAGCCATTCTTTGGAGAGAGAATGGAGCAAGAATATCAGTCCCGAGATCACAACAGTACGGTTTGCAATTCAGCGGTGAATAGAAGATCCTGACTGTCAGGTTTGTGCAGCCAAAATACAAAGGGTGCCAGAAAAAGTATACACATTCTAAGAAAGGAAAAAATTGTACTAAAACCGTGACACTCAATATGTGTATTTGCCAATAACATTTGTTATCATCTTGCATTTGTGTCTTGCATCTCTTGTAATTCCAAGAGTCAAATGCAATTGGAATGTTACAATTTTAATGCAATTTTTCCTTTCATAAAATGTGTATACATTTTTGGTGTCCTCTGCAGTTTCCACAAAGGAGTTTGCAAATTGTAAGGAAACTATAGAGAAGGCTAACACCCCTTCGGCTTTGGTTTGAGAGGAATCTTTGCAAAATCAGGACTATAGTTTAGATGGTTTTCAAAGTTGAGTGAATTTAATGCTTCGATTTTTTTCTCATGTCTTTCTAATATATCATTTAATTCCCTTGTGTTACAGTTCTTTCCTCATCATGTCAGTGGAGAGAGAACAACTCAGAAGTGAGTGAATTATTCCTAAGAAAGCTTGACCTATGCAAAGTCTAGTAAGAGATTAGCCCAAACTTCTTGCTTGCTGTGTTTTTACTCACGTGTGGTTCACAAAGGCATGTCAATGACTCCCATTTAGCTTATTATCCACTATAATCTTACTAATGTTTTTTTGCTACTGTTGCCTTACTCAGAAATGTTCAGTCTTGAGTCCTTGGGATAGTCATTTCTTCACAGTGAATTATTCTTTATCATCTCCATCAGATGTCATTCATCTCAGCAAAGGCAGTTTGAAATGTAGTGCTCTGCTCCAGAATCTTGCTTCAGAGGTGAAACCAAAATACCTCCAAAGGCCTGCCTAATGGGCAAATAAAATTGTCATCGACATATGCTGAATAATTATTATAAGATGGTTATGGTTGAATATGGGTTACACTGGATGATAAAAAGACACCTAACATTGTCCCCATTCAAAATCATCTAAACTGCCTGCAGAGGCCTGATGCCCCGAAAGACAAGCAGAATTACAAAGCAGGGTCTGGTGTTCAGGAGACAGAGCATCTGAAGAGAAGAGGGTGTGGCTGAGCTGGTTAAATGACAGCTTTGGAATGTTGGGGTGCTGTTGAAGGGAAAGAAGGAAGAATTCAATGATGAGGGCAAGGGAACCAGTTTTAGCAAAGGCACGAGGGATTTCTAGAGCCCATTTGATCATACAGAGAGGACCAGAATGCCTGAAATTAAGATCAACTCAGAGAAACGGTAGCTAGGGAGATGGCTTGTACCAAACCACGGAGAGCCTTTCACACCAGGTCTGGCTGTCAGAAACACTCTATGGGGACGTACGAAGTGGTGGTTAAAGGACAATCTGAAAAGCTGGGTACAAATCCAGGTGAAGCTACTAACTAGCTGTGAGTTCTTGGGAGCATTAATTGCATCTATTTCCTCAGGTATAAAGTGGGAACCCCAGCAGTGTCCACCCAGAAGGCACTGTAGATACTCATGAGACCACATGTGTCAGGTGATTACTAATAGTGGTCCGAGCCAGTCACTGTGGTGGCACTAAAGACACAGGTGAGGAAAACGTATTCAATTCCTATCATCAGGGGTGTAGGTTAAGAATTTTCACACTTATTGGGTTGGGAATGAAAAGCAACTCCTTTTGTTTGTTTTAAACAGACAAATATTGTGATGAAAACGGACTGACTTGGATGTAAACAAGCTACTAATCTTGTAGCGGCAGATTTGTACAGGTCTGCAACAACTAAATGTAGTAACAGCTAAGGGGCCTCGTAGCAAAAATATTAGAATGACTTTCTCATTAAAAGGTATGAAAGATCAAAACCATGGAACAAAAGTAATGCCATTTATTTGCATGTTTGGCTAAGATCTAAAGTGGCAAAATGAAGCGTGACATCATATTTATACGTAATGGAACATATTCCTCCTGTAGAATTCATTATTTTCTTTTTTAGATTTCACATTTGTTATCCTTATTCACTACAGAAATACGAAGCCATTTACTGACTCATTCCTTAATTCTCCGGAAATGTGACAATTGATGATAATAGTTGAGCAGCAAATTACCTCTATTAAGATCAAGGGAAACTAATGCAACTCCAAATAATTTGTGTGAGCCATTAATTAAGAAAAGAGACTAAGTTAATGGAAAGAACTCTGAGCTGAGGCCCCTCAGATCTGGTTTGAGTGCTACTATTTCCATTGCCACCTCGTGCCCCCACCCCCAAATCACTCTTTTTGAAATCTGTTTCTTCAACATGAAGATATGGAATCAGAGGTCTTCAAAAGTACTTAAATATTTATCTCATTGAAGTAGAGAGTAGAATAGTGGTCACCAGAGGCCGTCTGGGAGTAGAGAGACCAGAAGAGGCTGTCAGCGAGTACAAAGTTACAGTTAAACAAGAAGAGCAAGTTCAGGTGTTCTATGTTACAGGGTGGGGTGACCATCGCTAATAACGATGTATCTGTGTGTTGTGTTTTTTAAGGTAACTACAAGAGAGGATTCTGAAACTTCTCACCAGGAAGAAATGATATGCTAATAAACCAGATTTGATCGTTGTACAGTGTATATATGCAGTGAAACATCATACTGCAAAATATCTCACTGTACCTGATAAACACTACATATGTACAGTTATGTACCAATTATAAATAAAAGGAAACTTTTTATAAGTATAAAAATATTGTCCTCTCAGACACAGGGTTTTGGAATTCTATGTCATTCCAAACAATCCCCTCTGTGGAGAGGATTATAATGCTCTCTTAAAGGTTAGCATGACATTCAGTCCTCAAATTAAGGAAGAATTGTGCTTAATAACACAAAAGGCATACGTAGCATGGTATTTGTCCAGTAATGTAGGGGAGACAGTTGTAGTTAGAACCTACTCTCAAATTTTTAGATATATTTAAAGTCAATTAAAACCAGGGTATTGGGGTAAAACTGATCATGGTGGGATTATTTACATCTTTCTACAAGATGCGAATTTGCAAAGGCTACAAATAGTATTCATTTTTTATAAGGAGAGACAGTTGTTAAACATTATCAGCACACCACTGGTCTTTCTTAAGTGAGGTAAGTATACTAATATTGTTAAACAACAAAGATCTTTTGTTTTTGTTTTTGAATTATGATTGGCTCCATGCTAAAAATAGGAATTGTTTCAAAGAGTATTTCAGAGCAAATTAAGTACATTTAGAGCAAGGTGCAGGAAGAAGTCAGGAATAACAAAACTTCTACACTTCCATTTCATCTTTTCCTTATTATATCAAGATAATTTTGATTCATGTAAATGAAAGCTATGGACGCTATTTCAGCAGTCCCATTGGAAATCACAGTGAAGACTACTAGCTATGAATAGAGCAACTTGTCCACAGTGAGCTGTCCCCGGAAGTGGATTCGCTTTTCATGAAACATCACCAGAGATAAATAAGAAAACATAACCTAGCCGCGCCGCCACTGGCTTAACATCAACCCACAGAAAGTGCTGAAGGCAAGCTTTGCTCCTAATAAATATCTTGATATTGAATCTAAGTGACTCTAAATTTGGTTTGCTAGATTACCAACACATGTTACAATGCTTCCTGGGGCCCACACCACCACAGGATCACTCTAACGAGAGCCAACAGTAGTGGGTGAGAGCAGAGCTTTAAATCTGGATTTAATTTCTCATAAATGAAATAAATGTGTCTTTTGAAAGCTCTCCGCGTGCCTATTAAAAAAAAATAGAAAAAAAAAGAAACAACAACAACACACTGCAGATTTATAGAGCAAGAAGACTAAAGTTCCAGGAGTCTTTGTTAGAGAAAAGTGAAATGTTCAAAGCTAATTTATTACAGGAAGTTGTGATCACTGGATTCTTTGATTTTTCTCACTGCTTTTAGGAACAGAAAAGATAATAACAAAACTGATATTGTTACCATTTGGCAGCTCCTCTGTTGTTAGACAGTGCCAGCGATCTGTTTACCCAGATGTGAGTGTAAATTTTTGAAGAAAAATTTCAAAAAAAATCACTTATAGACACAGTGTAGATATCAAAGCAAATGTGTGGCCATTTCTGTTCCCTTAAGTGTGTGAACTTTATGTTGTCCAGTTGTGATTAATATGTGATTTAAGCATCGTCTCTGTTTCTGAGCTAATTGAAACTATTGAGCTCACAACTATTAGAATAATAATATCAAGATTTTAAGGTGTAAACCTTTTGGAAATCACCAACATTTGCTAACTAGTCTTATAAGAATTCTTAGGAAGTAACAGGATAAACATTATTATATGTTTTTTCTTTTTGCAGCGGAAAAGAACAAATAAGAGCAAAATCTTCAGTTCAAAAATTACTTTCATATCCTATATTGTAGTCATAAATTCTTTTTCTCTTCTTATAACTATTTATGTTAAGCCCCTGAATAAACATTTCCTGAGATAAGGTGAAGAAAAAGACAAAAGGTGGCTTTAAAAACAAGGAAAGCAGGCCTGGTGTCATGGCTCATGCCTAAAATCCCAGTACTCTGAGGCAGGCAGATCACCAGAGCTCATGAGTTCAAGGCCAGCCTGAGGTAGAGCAAGATCCCATCTCTAGAAAAAATTGCCAGATGTGTGGTGGGCTCCTGTAGTCCCAGCTACTCAGGAGACAGTGGCAAGAGAATCACCTGAGCCCAAGAGCTGGAGGTTGCTGTGAGCTGTGACACCATGCCACTCCACCAGGAGTGACAAACTGAGACTCTGTCACACAAAAAAAGGAAGGCAATTAAACGTTCTGAGTATAACCTTACACTGTCATTGGAGATGATTTTATTATAATATTATTAATTATTAACATTTTTAAAATGATGCAATGATATACTTTGAACAGGAAAAGGAGCAAAGTTTCTCTCATGTTAATGTAAAATAGGCATCGAATATGGAGAAATCTGTCTTGCTCATGAACAAGAATTATTGATTGTATATAGTTATTTTCATTTCTGTATGTTGTATCTGTTAGTTGGACAAAAATATATATTATAAAGTAAAAATATTCACTTTGAAATTTCCATGCAAATTCATAAGAGAAAAAAACAACCAAAAACCTGTAAACAATTTCTGCCTAATGTAGAGGATTTCTGCTGTTGCAATAAAACAAGCAGTAACCACACCAAATGCATTACAGGCCTCACACTAACCGAGCCTGACAGCGCTTGAATCAGGAATCAGACATAATCTTATTATTTGGCTGTAGTTTAGACAGCTTCTAGGCACAACTCAAAAAACAGAATTTAAAAGATTACTTTCCAAAACGGCGTTTTCCCATTCAAACTTCTGTTTCCAATTTGTATTTTCTGTCACACTCCATTCTTCTGTGCACGCTCCTCCTCAGTCAGCCTCCCTCCCTCTCTCGGTCGGCTCCCCGGTGCCCAGCTACCTGTGAAGCGGTCACACCCTTCCGGGGCTTTCCTGTTTTGCTATCATGAACCAAACGCAAATCGTCTCCGCAGTATGCTAACTACAGAAGGCTGGGCTGGAAAATGACTCTCACGTGGAATGACACTGTTGCGTAGGAATATGTTGGTGTGCGGCCAAATTCTTCTTAAATGAATTTACCAAAGGCCATTATCAAGGATCCAGATCTTAGGAAACATTTATACAAAACATGGTGATAGTGGGAACCAGATGCTTCAGTTTCTATCACAACAATTTGGGGGGGGGGGGTGAGCGCACGCGCGTTGCCCCGCCCACGTACCAACAGCGAGTTGTCGTGTTTTATCACAGACACGTTGCAGCAAACTCTATCACAGTTTGCCTCCACCAAGCTGAGGCCGTTATTAACATCCATGGTGAAGAGCTATAAATTCCACGCAGACACAGTTTCAGTGGTGTGAACCCCCAGATCTTGTCTAATCCCAAGATTAGATACTGAAGTGCTGCTTCAATTGTACATTATCACATCCTATCACTTGGCCCCAGTTCAAACTGGAGCATTTATTGACAATACGTCCCAAGCCGTTGCTAAGTTGTGAGCACTCCGCCTTATCTGTCGGCGGCTCCCTTTACAACCTTACCTTACCAGGCTGCTTCAGAGGAAGCGTCCTGCTAATAATACCACCAGATACAACCAGCTGGTTTGACCCCTGTCATACAAAAGACCCTTTTTAGTACTTTCCGTTCCTTTTTTGAAGACCCTATGCTGATTTAGAATTTCTCTCTCTCTTTTTGGGGGATTTCTTAATTGACTTAGTAAAAGCTATCCAAGGATATGGGAAATTATTTGATGCTATTTACAGCCTTTTCCCCTTAAAAGCTGACAGTATGTGCATCTTTAGTATAAATGGTGAATTCAGCACTTTAAAATCAAGCAGAAGCCAACGCCTGCACTATAGTAGGCAATGAAGTTAGCCAAACTATCCGGAGCAGCGGTTCTCAACCCACAGGATCTGTATGAAAGGGCCGCGGCGTTAGGAAGGTTGAGAATCACTGCTCGAGAGCTACCTGATGAGAACAATATGTTGTCAGTTGAAACAGAATTTTCTGAGCTTTCTGGATCATTGGAGTTTTGCAAATATGCCACTGCATACACACAAAACAACGGGCGATGTGGAATCTGCTCGGCAACTCCACTTGGATACTAATGGGCGCCTGAAACTTAAAAGAAGCAAAGCTGAACTGCAGATCATGCCAGCAAATTCCTTCTGTTGGCAGCATTCCTTCCTCCCACTCTGCCCCTCCACTTGTTCAGACCACAATCCTAGTGTCTTCACTGAGTCTTTTCCCCTACACCCAATCTTTTGACAAATCCTGTGAGTTTAACACCCAACCCGCGCCTGTGCCTCTGCTGAGGCTGCTGTATGCCTCATGTGAGTTTTTGCATTTAGCATCTCAACTCTTCCATAAGCTCTCACCCTTTCCCCCTTGAAGTCTTTTCCAAACAGAGCAACCAGAACGTTCGTTTTAAAGCATTTAAGATCACAGCAATTTTATACTCAAAACTTTCTAACATTGTTTCTCCCCACTCAAAAGAAAAATAAACCAAAACCTTCCCCCCATTGTGATGGCCTCCAAGGCCCTGCGACATCTGAGTATCACCTTCTCCCCTCCGTCTTCCCCACTCACTGCAGCGACACAGGTGGCCTTGTCCTTTCTCCAACACAGCAGCCGTGCTTCCCGCTCAGGGGCACTTGCTGTTGACTGGAAATGTCCACTTGGGTGACCCCCTGGCCTTTCTCAGAATTCTGAAATCACGTTCCCCACGATGCTTTCTCTGCTCTACTATATAAAAGTTTATACATGTCCACTTGGGTCACCCCCTGGCCTTTTCTTCAGAATTCTGAAGTCATGTTCCCTGCCATGCTTTCTCTGCTCTACTATATAAAAGTTTAAGCCTCACGGCCCTCCCTGTCCCCTTTCTCTATTTTCATTTCTCTACTTAGAGCTTTTCACAAAGCTGTCATACAATCTGTTTTTATTATTTACTCCACTTACTGACTGTAAGTCAGTACTCTCCCTTACTGACTGTAAGTCCCGCGAGGGCAGGTGTGCTGATCCGCTCAGCCTGCTGCTTTATTCGTGGTGCTTAGAAGGTGGCGGGAACATCAGGGTACCTAATACGTATGTGTGAAATGTTTACATGTTCTTTTTCTACTGTACATTGAGTATGTCATCTGTGTTTGGCTTCTTGGCATGGTTTTCTTTTCTTTTTGGGGGGTAGGACTAGAATTATTAATATTGGAATAAAATTTGAGAAAAAGTAAAATGTGATTTTTATGCATTTATTTACTCTCCAGTAAAATAATAGAAATTTACTGATTTTGCCAATGGAAAATACTCTACATTTTTATAAGAATACTATTCATTTCTTTTATTACTGCTAGATAAAATTACCCACAGTGGGCTACATATTCTCAAATGTTAGAATCTCTATGTATACTTCATGTGTTTTAGGAAAGGATGTAAAATCTGAAGAAGACAAAAGTAACGATTTTGACAACACAATATAAAATAAAAGTAAATTATAACAACTACAGAATACTGTTACTATATTGCTTTACCCAAAGTATAACCTAATCTCAGGAACCATACGATACAGATATATTATACTTCAAAAGTATTTTCACTTAATTATTTAATATACAAGTTTACCTGAGATAAAAGCTGAGGGTCTCTGCTAGTACCTTGTCAGTTTTCTTTGACCTGTGGATTTCTAAAGTCCCTCTCCAAATTTCAACTAATTACTAGGGACCTTTTGTCTTTGCCTCCTTTCTGGCCTGTGCATTCCCACCAGCTATCACTGTCTTGTGTCTCTGCCTTAATGTCCATAAGAAAGCACCACATTTGATAATGCTGGCAATGTCAGAGGGGAGCATGGCAAGGTCAATTCACAGGGTAACTCACTTCTAGCTGGCAGGATTCTTCCTAGATTTCGATGATTTGATGCATGCAAACTCTTGTTGGCCGGATGTGGTGGCTCAGGCCTGTAACCCTAGCATTCTGGAAGGCCGAGGTGGGTGGATTGCTTGAGCTCATGAGTTCAAGACCAGCCTGAGTAAAAGTGAGACCCCCATCTCTATTAAAATAGAAAACTGTGGCAAAAGGATCGCTTGCCCAGGAGTTGGAGGTCACTGTGAACTATGATGCCACGGCACTCTACCCAGGGCAACAGCTTGAGACTCCAGCCCTAAAATAAAAAATAAAATAAAATAAAAAATAAACTCATGTGTCTCAGACTCTCATCCTACCTGTACATGCTAGTGTATGTCTTTGCTGAAATAAAGACATGTTTCTCAAGCCAGTAGATGATCTAATTCATGCCCACATAGGAGAAAAATTCATTTCAATTCAAGTTTTCAAGTTGGGGGAAGAGGGAAGGAGAAAGGGAGCATAGGAGGGGGTTTGAGGTGCTACCACTTAATGGACACAATATAAGGGTATACAGCACACTTTTTGGGTGCAGGACATAAGCTACAGGAGGGACAATAACTAACAAGTTCAAATATTGTGACCTAGTTGTACCCTCACTTTAATCTGAAATAAAAACAAAACAAAACGTATTTCTCCAGAAGGAAAAAAAATGCTAGTTACAGCTGCTAATTTAAGTTAAAAATGAACTAGTTTGTTTTTATAGTGATAAACGGTCAGAGAAGCCCTTACCCTGGTAGCCTTTAATGAAAATACCCCCAGTTACAACTGCAGGGACCCAGGCTCTTGTCCCCCTAGAAGTTCACTGAAAAATCCCTGACATGAGGCAGACTGATTAATAGGAAACAAGATATAGGCATTTTATTTAACATGTATCCATGGGAGCCTTCCGATTAAAGACCCAAAGATACAGGGGAACCAGTCCATTTTATGTTTACGTTCAACAAAGTACAAACAGCTGTGTAGAAATATGATTGGACAAAGGGTATGATCTAATGCTCGCGGGCTGGGGGAATCCAGCAAGGTCTGTCTGTTCTGGCCTCCCAGAGCAGCACTCCTCCCTTCTGTGCCTGGACCACGGCCTGCTCTGGAATGTCAAATAAGCTAAGTCAGATAATTGCTTTGTGGCCAATTGTTACACAGAATAATATCAGATTTTATGACTGGATTTGAGGAAAAAGGGTTCTGGCTTTTACGGCCTGGAAGAAAGGCTAGCTTTAGGGAATAATGAGACCGAGAGACAAGAGAATAGGAGAAGGTCAGAGAAAGCCTGCTCTGAGGCCTTCTTTCTGGGGGACTGTTTTCTGGACCCCTTTGCTATTTTGTCCAGAAAGGATTATATGCATTTTGAAAATACCAAAATCTATTTAAGTAAAACACTACAAATAAAAAGAAAAAAGAAAACCTGAGCAATAGAAAAACATGGTAAAGATACCAGAAAGAAGCGAAGAGGATGATTAATACATAAAATGCCCACAGGAAAATAACTAACAAAGATAACCAACTCTGAGTTTTTCCATAAGCATTTCAAAGTGGAAACCTAATCAAGCCCAGGATTCCATTGCCATAAGGTTAACAAGAAACCCACCTATCCACAGTACTACAATCAATAAATGCTTCCTGCTTCTTCATCAAAAAAGAAGTATACAAGGCATAAGCAGAGTTCTGAAAGATATCCTTAGAATAAATAAAATAATGAGTCTAAAAGAGTAGACCAGAGGCATAAAAGCTAAGGGCAATTTAATCAAACTAATTCTTGAGGGAAATAGTCAATGCACCAATTTCTTTGCCACATCAGTAGTAGAATGTGTAGCAGCAAGAAATATCCAACATTAATTGAAGACAATTTTCAAAAGTCAAATGAGTCACCTCTTCTTCAGTTCTGTGGTTATTATAATCATTGTACGGCCTTCATAGACAAGTCAACCCAGGATCAATTTATTCTAAAAAAGAATGCAGAAAGCTAAGCTTCCCAATTAATTATATAATTTGGGACCTAAATTATAACCTTATACTGACAACGAATATAAATTGAGAAAAGACAAGGCATTACTACACAAAGGAAGAAATGATTGTAGTTTGGTTAACATACAATACAGAGATGAAAAGAAGTTATTTATATTTGGCTTGCATATCATAACCCAATGTATATGTTTGAAATTGCTCCCTGAATGTAAACCTTTGATAGGAAGACATTTGCTAGCACTTATAAGAGACCCAGGGAAAGAGAGGAAATAAATATGTGTGTGTAGCATTTAAGAGCTTCTGAATGAAACCAATTTAATGATTTAAATATAAATGAATCCAAAACATATGTACTCATTTCCCTTTAAGATGTGTATTTATAAAGAAAATGAGCTTCACAACCTATAGTGCAACATGTAATGACCTCCCTCAGTTTTAGCGATGTCTGCACTGCGATTTGATTAAAGTCACTGTAGTCCGCTATCACATTGTTCCATCACGTACATACACAGGATTAAAACATTTAGAAAGGACTAATGTGAAAATGGGATGAAGTTAGGTCGTTCTCTAACTTGAAGTGTGCTGGGGTTGGAGCAGGTTTTTGGTGGGTTTGTTTTTTGTTGTTGTTTTTTTGTTGCCTCATGTAATTCAAATATGAAGCTGGTGACTAAAACAGAATGTATGCAAGATTCTGAAGCTAAGTCAGCACACCTTTATATGCTTCCTCTCTCCCAAGACTCCACACAACAGAAACAACATCTTCAGATAGTTGCTACAGGTGTTTAATGCTGATACATTTCTTGCCTCACTTTCCCTATGCCATACAAGTTTTCAATAGTTTGAATATAAGCCTTGTATATAAACCTTAGATCAAATTCCTGGTTAGCAGATGTATGCTAAAATATGAACACATTAAAAAAAAAAAAAAAGGAAAGTAGATGCAGTTGTGTTGAAGGATAAAAGAGACTAAAGGGAACTTCAACCCAGAACACGTGAATGGGGCTTTTCCTTTCATACAGGGAAAGGGAAAATGACTCTTTCAGAAATCATCGTGGACAAACAGGCCCAAGGCTGCATGTTGGCAGTTAAGAAAAAACAAAAATAAGGACGAAAGAAAAACGTGTAAGAAGTAAGGCTGGGCCATAAGGGTTCGTGAAGGTCTACGTATCCATGAAACAGTTGTACCAGTTGGCTTTCTTTCCTCCACCTCTCTCAGTTTGTATTGACAAACTGAAAACTAGTTGAGTAAAGACTTAATAATTCTCTTTATAGGCCCCGCAGTCAACTGTTCTGTTCCCCATCTTATATCATGAAATGAATACTGTCAGCCAGACAATTACCTCTTTTCCACAGGCAAACTTCATGGAAGAGTCAATCTGGAGAAAGTCCACAAGAGCTAGCTGAAATAATTACCTATTCTTTATTTTTAAACACGAGTACACAACGAATAATGGCAGGACACATGGGCAAAACCAGCCTGAAAAACTGTAAGTAATGGAAGAGGACACAGGTTCCTGTCCCACGCTAGGCAAATAAGCTCCTTTCCTCTGACTATTGGATATGGGGCCAAGAGAATTGACTGAGTTTACCTCTAGCCATTAGGGGAAATAAATGTAAAATCCACAGCTTTTGCTATCTGTACTTTTTTTTTTTTTTTTTTTTTTTTGCTACATGGAGAAAAAGTATTTACAGTAAGAAAGAAGATAATGGGCACCCAGAGAGAAGCAGGGATGAGAAACAGAGAGTTCTGTCAGCACTGAATTATATTCTGTTTTAGTTGTTTCAGTGGCTCAGATACATCCATATTATGCTACAGTTTGATATTTTCATGTGACTTTCCTAAATTCCTTTCTGTAAGTTAGCCTGAGGATATTTCTAACAAATACATTGTATTTATATGTTATCGAAATAAACAGTAGATAATGTTTTCATAATGAACCAAGATTAACTCATTCCTTTTTTTTTTGCTCCAGCCATGAATGTGAGATATAACAAGTCCTAAAACTAACCTAGATATACTGACCCTTTACACAAGTGATTTTCAGCTGGTATGCCATGAAATTTCTTTTTGTTATTAAGTCATGTATACATAGATCATGAATACATTTATGCCTTTGTGAATTCAATGTGTTAATTATTTGTACAAATTGGAATGCTTACGTCCTACTAATTAACATAGCTTTCACCTCATTTACTCAATCACAGTGTTAAGGCATTTGTGTTATACTTGATAGATTTGACTTGTACCCTTGCAATATGCTCCATAGGTGTGGTCGCACCACTAACCCTCCTTTTATTGAACCGCCCCCTCCCCTCTCATCCCCCTCTGCTTCCCTCCTACATCCTGGGCTATAGTTGTGATTCATCTTTCATATGCAAGTGTGAGTGATTATAAATTGGTTTCATAGTAGTACTGAGTACATTGGATTTTTTTTTTCCATTCCTGAGATACTTTATAAGAAGAATATTTTCCAGCTCCATCCACGAAAACATAAAAGAGGTAACGTCTCCATCTTTTTCTAATGCTGCATAGTATTCCATGGTATATATATACTATAACTTATTAATCCATTCATGGGTCAATGGGCACATGGGCTTCTTTCATGACTTGGCTATTATGAATTGAGCTTCAGTGAAGTGAACAATATGGTGCAAATATCTTTGTTGCCAAGTGATTTTTGGTCTTTTGGATATACACCTAGTAGAGGAATTGCAGGATCAAATGGCAGGTCTGCATTTAGATCCCTGAGTGTTCTCCAAATTTCTTTCCAAAAGGAATGTATTAGCTTGCCTTCCCACCAGCAGTGAAGAAGTGTTCCCTTTTCTCCACATCCATACCAGCATCTGTAGTTTTGGGATTTTGTGATGTGGGCTACTATTACTGGAGTTAGATGGTATCTCAAAGTGGTTTTGGTTTGCATTTCTCTGTTGATTAAAGATAATGAGCATTTTTTCATGTGTCTGGAGACCATGTTCCTATCTTCTTTAGAGAAGCTTCTGTTCACATCTCTTGCCCACAATGAAATGGGATCATTTGTTCTTTTCTTATTAATAAGTTTGAGTTCTCTGTAGATTCTGGTTATTAGACCTGTGTCGGAAATATAACCTGCCAAAATCCTCTCCCATTCTGAGGGCTGTCTACTTGCTTTACTTACTGTATTCTTGGCAGTGCAGAAGTGTTTAAGTTTGATCAGATCCCAGTAATGTATTTTTGATGTTGCTTCAATTGCCTGGAGAGGGGGTCCTCCTCATAAAGTATTCTCCCAGGCCAATTTTTTCAAGTGTTTCCCTTGTATTCTCTCCAAGAATTTTTATAGCTTCATGTCTTAAGTTTAAGTCCTTTAACCAGTAAGAGTCAACTTTTGTTAGAGGAGAAAAGTGTGTGTCCAGTTTTGTTCTTCTCCAAATCATCAGCCAATTCACCCAGCACCATTTGTTAAATAGGGAATCTTTTAGACCCCAATTTATATTTTTGATAGATTTATTAAAGATCAAATGATGATAAGTGTCTGGGTTCATCTCTTGGTTTTCAGTTCTGTTCCATATATCCACCTCTCTATTTTTATGCCAGTACCATGCTGTTTTGATCATTATAGATTTATAGTGTAGTTTGAAGTCTGGTAGTGTGATTTGTTTTTATTTCTGAGTAATGTCTTGGCTATTTGAGGTTTTTTTCTGTTTCCATATAAAACAAGCTACTAATTTTTCCAGATCTTTAAAGTATGACAAAGGTGCTTTAGTAGGGATTGCATTAAATCTATAGATTGCTTTGGGTAGTATAGACATTTTAATAATGTTGATTCTTCCTAGCCATGAGCATGATATATTTGTACATTTGTTATGAGCATGGTATATTTGTCCATTTGTCCAAGATGTTAACATCTTCAACTATTTCTTTTCTCAGAGTTTCATAGTTCTCTTTATAGAGATCTTTCATGTCCTTTGTTAGGTACAGTCCCAGATATTTCATCTTCTTTGGCACTATTGTAAAGGGAATAGAGTCCTTGATTGTTTGTTCCCCTTGACTATTGTTGGTATATATAAAGGCTACAGATTTGTGAGTGTTAATTTTGTAACCTTGAGACATTGCTGTATTCCTTGATCACTTCTAGGAGTTTTGTAGTTGAGTCCCTGGGGTTTTCCAGATATACAATCCTATCATTTGTGAAGAGGAACAGTTTGATCTCCTCTGATCCTATTTGGATACACTTGATTGCCTTCTCTTGCCTGATTGCGATGGCTAAGACTTCCAGTACAATGTTGAAAAGCAGTGGAGACAATGGGCAACCTTGCCTGGTTCCTGATCTGAGTAGAAATGATTTCAGTTTTACTCCATTCAATATGATATTGGCTGTGAGTTTGCTGTAGATGGCCTCTATTGGTTTAAGAAATGTTCCTTCTATACCTATTTTCTTAAGCATTCTGATCAAGAAAGGATGCTGGATATTATCAAAGGCTTTTTCTGCATCAATTGAGAGAATCATATGGTCTTTGTTTTTTATTTTGTTTGTGTGATATATTATATTTATAGATTTATGTATATTGAACCATCCTTGGGACCCTGGGATGAAACCCACCTGGTCATGACGTATAATTTGTTTGATGTGTTGCTGGATTCAAATTAGGATTAAATTATTTTCTAAAGAAGTTCAAAGCACAGTAAGTATATTCTTTTATCTTTATTCTATTTTTTTTTGACTGACATAATTTAAGGGTCATAATTTAATGGAAGATTGACTATAATTTCAAGTGTGCCATAAGATAATGCTTTATGCTGTCAAGGAGCTGTACACAGATCCCAGTCATACTGCTGATTTAGAAAAGTATCTTTGCACTTGTCCTCTGAACATTTTATGTAGAACAGTAAGTTGTTTCCATGGGTTATGGAGTTAAAAGTAGTAAATACATTATCTCAATTTCCACTTTTATAAGTAGAAAGACCATGAAATCTCAGGGACACTGAGTATGGGTGGGGTAAAGGAAGACCAAATGAGCACGTTTAACCTCAGTTACTCAACTTCTTCATCTCCCAACTAACACTAGTAGCCACCCTGATGTTTGGACCAGTATGCTGTAAATTATTTATCTTGAATTTATATCAGACCTTTATTTAAATGTAATTATAAAGTAAAAAAGAGCTTATATTTGTTTAGATTAGCTAGGTCATGCTATGGGAACAAACAATCCCTAATTCTCAGAAATAAATGTGTGTTTTCTCATTCGACAGGATGTATTCAGTGCAGGATAGTGGGGTCTGCAGGGGACAGAGGTTCTCTGTCCAGTGCAGTAACTTAAAAGAAGGTAATGGAGATAACGGAAATGTCACTACCTTGTAGCCACACCATCTAAAGATGTGGTCATCACAGCAAGGGAAGAGAAAAGACTGGAGAAGCACATATTGACTTTTCACAGCTTTGGCCCAGAATGGATTCTGCCATTTCTCCTATTAAAATTAGTCAGATACCTTGCCTAATTACAAGGAGGCTGAGTTATGTAGGGGATACAATGGAAAATTGTCCACATTATTGTCTCTGACACTGAACCTGAAGTGATGACCATCTGAATTTACTTCAGGATAATCTTTACTAGTTTTCTATAATCAAAAATCTTACGTTGTAAATCCAGATGTCTCTTATAAAATAAATCCACTGTTTAAAAGTTTCTGTGACAAGGGCCAGGTGCAGCGGCTCAAGCCTGTAATCCCAGCATTCTGGGAGGCTGAGGCGGGTGGATTGTCTGAGCTCACAGGTTCGAGACCAGCCTGAGTCAGAGTGAGACCTCTTGTCTAAAAATAATAGGGTGTGTGGCAGGCACCTGTAATCCCAGCCACTCTAGAGACTGAGATAAGAGTTTGTGGTTGCTGAGAGCTATGACGCCACAGCACTCTACCAAGGGTGACAAAGTGAGACTCTTGTTACAGCTATTTATACCTATGAGGAACCCATATTAGCATTCTCCATATCCACATATAATTGCAGAAAAACTTACAAATAAAATGACAATGCAAATGTTTTATTTCATCAATTAGGAAAAAAACCCTACACATTATAGAAATAATTATTTTGTTAAGCAAAAGTGAAAATAAAAGGACTAACATCTTTCCTTTAAGCAACTTTTTTCTATTTTGGTGCCGTAAACAGTCTTAAATTGTATGTAAATGTTTTATTTTAAATGTTCCCTAACCAAATGTGAAATATTGGGTTATTTTCAATTTATTTTAGTTAGAAATACAATTTTTAATATAATTTATTATCGTAAATTTAATGGTTTCTAATTTGTTTAATAAAAACATGTTTCATGTTATTAACACCATTGAGAATTGAATTTTAAAAGAGCCCTAAATTTAAGTTTTATTGATACATGGATTAAAGATTTTTTGATTGCTTTAAATCATTTCTTTGTATGTACTATCAAAAAACATTTTCAAAATGCCTACTTATTTTTTAGATTATATATAGTGATAAACAGGATTGTGAGTAGAAAAAAAGAAATATATATACCTAGAAATTTGCTGGTATGCAAGAAAAAATACTGATATGAAATTTAAAAATCTGAGTTCTCAAATTGCCTTTCAAAAGTTCTGTGGAAGATCAGTGGGCACAGAGGACCCTCACATAGTCTTCAATCAGACCACAGCTTAGCAGCAGGAAGATGTTGAGAATACTTCCTCAGGCCAAGCACACTGTGACAGGCCCAGAGAGCAAGTTTCTTTTGTTCTATATACTTACGTCTTCCATATGCTCTTGAATGATATTCTAAGATTACTCCTTTAATGAGATAAAAAGGTGAAATAAAACCTATGGAGGAGAGAGAGGCTGGGCAAATAACATTTTATAAAGAAAAAAATAATAAATTACAATGAAACATGTAAAAATGGTTGTCACCCCAAACGATGGTGACCTAGGTCCTGATGTGATTGTTGATGTGGTCTGAAGAATATGACTAGAAATAGTACATCTGTTTAATAAAAGCTTTGCAAATTAATGTGTATAATTTATAAAAAAAAGCAAAGCCAATGTTTTAATTTTCATTGCATCAGAATATTCCACTATTAATAAAAGTAGCCTTGGTTTGTAGATATTTTATGGGAATGTTAGAAATTACAAGTATCATAAGAAATGTCATTAGGATAATTCAAAATAAATATCTCCAAAGAATGATGAAGCTGAGTGTATTTTCATATATTTGCTAGCCATCTGTATTTGCCCATCAACTAAGAACTCATTCACGTTTTGCCCATTTTGTTATAGATTTATAAATATAATTCTTTTCAAGTTGTGAGAGCTTTCGCAAGTCTAAATATTAGTTGACTATCATGCCTTAGGATGGTTATTTTTTCAATCTGTAGAATATCTTTTGAGGTTACACGTTTTTAACAAATTTAAAGAAGTATGGATACATGTATTTCTGCATTATTTACAGCTGTCTTAGAGATTATAAGAACTACTAGATAATATAAGAATTTTTCATATTTAAGTTTTATATGAATACTTTTATCATTAGGAATTTATTCTTGTGCATGATATGAAGCAGAGTCTCCATTTTATTTTTTTCCAGCTAGAGAATCAGTATAGGGATTCTTATTTAAATAAACCACTAAATTTATAAAGTATATATCATAATTTGAGCTTCTCTATATAATAAGTTTTACACTTGAAATTTTTGCTCCTCTGGTCTATTTCTTTATTCTATACCAATACCATAGTAGTTTTTATGTTATATTTTAATATCTTTAAAAATGAGTTCCTTATGAATTTTTAAATATTTTTAGCTAATTTTATATGATTATATATATATACAATCTTACTCTGTTAACCTGGCTGGACTGCTATGACATCAGCCTAGCTCACAGCAATCTCAAACTCCCAGGTTCAAGTGATTCTCTTGCCTTAGCCTCCCAAGGAGCTAGGACTACAGACACCCACCTCAATGCCAGCTAATTTTTCTATTTTTAGTAAAGACACTCTTGCTCCCAGGATGTTGTAGAATTTCTAAGCTCAATTGGTCATCTCACCTCGGCTTCCCAGGCTGCTAGGATTACAGGCATGAGACACCAAGCCCAGCCTAATTTTATGTGTCTAATCTCTGTTAGTTCTATTTTAGTTGGGCCAATTCCAAACAAAGTATCCATCATGATTATAATTTGATTGCATTTTCTAAATGTATTAATTATGGAGGTAATAATTGTCTATGATATGTCTTCAATTAAATAACATAGTCTGTCCTTTCACTTATTCAATTCTTATGTTCTTACTTTAAAATACTATATATCTTTATTCACAATTTTCTGGTCAACTTCCAGGGACTTTTAATTTTTGTCAATAATACAATGTACTTTTAAATGTCATTAGTTAATTGTTGCAAGTATAAAGGAAAACTATTTCATTGTATATGTTTATGTTTATTTGCCAAGTCCATGAATCAGTTTAAGAATTTTTCTATGTATTCAAAAATCATAAGTAGTGTGTACATATGTAAAAATGCATAAATAATAAATTTTATCTCTTTATAGATATTAATTATTCATTTTCTTTACTTGGCCATTTAACACTACATTCTACATATTGAAAAAGGTCACTTCCCGATATTCATCTAAGCACATGTAAAGAATAAATAATAGGTTAAAATAATTCACTTGCAAATAAATCAAAGAAAGTAGAAAAAATAATTTCAAAAACTGTAACTAAGTAAAGAAACAGAAGATTCTAGAATACGGCAGAGATACAAAACATAAATTATGTTTTTATTCTCAAGAGCCTTGTTGATGAGTTAAGAATTCCTGAGATTCTTTATTAACATTTATAAATGGGAACATAAAAATTTCAAACAGATTTCCTGATTTTTTCTGACTGATTAGAAATGAAAAATGTTACTAAAAAATGAGCAATGGTCTTACTCTTCTTTTTATGGGAGGTGTATTTTTTTTTGTCTTTTTATGGTCCAACTGTTGATGTATCCTCCAAATTCATGCCAGAATCTATAATAATTCCTCATGTGATAGTATTAAGAGATGGAGTTTTGGGGATTTGATTGTCATGAGGGCTCCACCCTAATTATTGAGAGTACAGTGTCTCAGATAAGAAGCTGAGCTAGCTCACCTGCCCCTTCCATCATGCAAAAATACAGCACAAAGGTGTCTTTTTTTTTTTTTTTAAACACAGAGTCTCACTTTGTCACCCTTGGTAGAGTGCTATGGCATCATAGCTCACAGCAACCTCCAACTCCTTGGCTTAGGCGAGTCTCCTGTCTCAACCTCCCAAGTAGCTGGGACTACAGGCACCTGCCACAACACCCAGCTATTTTTTTTTTACTTGGCACTTTGGCTGGGCTGGTTTGAACCCGTCACCCTTGGTATATGACGCCGGCACCCTGCCCACTGAGCCACAGACGCTATCCAAGAAGGTGTCATCTTTAGAGCAGAAAGTGAGCCCTCATTAGACACTGAATCTAGTGGCTTTTTGATCTTGGGCTTCCCAGCCTTCAGAACTCTTAGCTATATATATACATA
Source organism: Perodicticus potto (assembly GCA_963574655.1). NCBI lineage: Eukaryota > Metazoa > Chordata > Mammalia > Primates > Lorisidae > Perodicticus > Perodicticus potto. The sequence continues at coordinate 45,407 of CAUYRH010002634.1, forward strand.
TATATATATATATATGAAAATATTTTTATATATGTACATAAAATTTATATATCTGTGTGTGTTGTTTATAAATTACCCAGTCTAAGGCATTTTGTTAGAGGCTCAAATGGACAAAGACAAGTGTCATAACATTTCTTTAAGTAAATGCCCAGAAGCTTCGTTGCAATCAAAAAAGTTTACCTCTATTGTTTACTCTCTAGTTTCCCTCTAGAAAACTTTTTTACTTCTCTTCAGTATGAGGAAAAGATGAGATCATTAAAAAGTAAACAACATAATCATGAGAAAAATATAAATCAGTGAACAGAAGGTTATTCTTCACAACTTCTTTTTACTATAAAATACATAGAAAAAATATGAATTGAGTTGGATAGGGCCTCAGAGTTAAAATGTTGAGACCCAGAAGTAGCTAAGAAGGAGTACTTAACGTGGAGAAAAAAAATTGAAGATAAAAAACTTATTGTAGAATTAATAAGAAATGAGGAAAACAGATGTGACTCAAAAGATAATTGGCATAGATCAAAGGATGGAGATAATTAACATACCGAGTTGGACAATTAAGTTGCCAAACTCTTCCTAGGAAAAGGGCTACATACCTTGCAGCTGAATATCACTACAGTCACTTCAAAGTGCCCCCCTTGGGAGGCTATGCACTGACACCAATGCCTAGTCCCTTCAAAGCACTTTTTCTAGGATGAGTTCATGAACTTGTCAGACCTTGTACAATGACAGCTCTGATGGCCATTGCAGAAAGAGTTACAAAATTGCTTTTAAGGGTAGACTAGGTGCTAGCATCAGTGCATAGCTTCCCAAGGGAATACTTTGAAAGTGGACATAGTTGGTATTCAGCAACAAGGTATGTAGCACTTTTTCTAGGATAGGATTGCAAACTTAATTGTCTGACCTTATAAATGCAGATGGGTAAGACCAAGATCTTAAAAAAATAAAAAGAAGATAACACACACACAAGATCAAGATGAACAAGATTCTCGTTTTCTTGGAAATGGAAATCCCAACAAATGTACCATCAAGCTTGTGATGTTGCTGACGTGATTTACTTGAAGTGAAGGAAAAAAACTTAACCTGGATTATGGAGAACATAGAAAAAATAAGGCAGAATGTTCAGTTGTAGTTTAGCCATAAAACTTCAAAAATAAAGAAAGAATTATTCAAGCATACAGGTGGAGAAAGAAAATTACCTACATGAATGGAAAAAATCCAGCATGCCTCAGATTTCTTCACTGAAATAGTGCCAGAAAATAGTTGCACAATGTTGACAAATGTGATGCAGGGTTATAATGCTCAGCCAAGAAGTTATTCAAGTAAAATGTAAAATGGCAATAAATAGATATTTTTAAGCATGAAAAACTCAGGAACTATAACATCCATAGACTATATTGATAAAATTTCAAACTCTCAATGATAAAACTCACTCATTTAAGAGATGAAGCTCAAGTTCGATCATTCCTAAATTTATCTACTGAAATTTAAAATTTAAAAATGAATTGCTAATTTTCATCCCTGGTCTTTGGAAGGCTGCATTCAAATCTCCATAGATTTTCTTATTGTTTTTCTATTTTTGCTGATATAATTTTCATTTATCTCTACCTGTTTTCCTACATTGAATATTATTATAGAGAAATTGAAGGACTTCCTGGGTTTCTTCTAGAAATTATGTTTATTCTTTCTTTCTCTCTCTGGATGCCAAGCACCCATAAGTGTACTAAGCGAATTGCCCTTTCTGTCTGGAAACTTGCAGCGAAGTTTAAATGGCTGTACAGTGTAGTTAGACAGAGAGCAAGCCTGAGTCACTTTCAAGGTCCTTGGCGCTCACTAGTACAGCAGGTATGCAGAAGTCTGTCCTTTTGCTAAAGGACTACCCTATAGCCTTCTGCAATGAGGCTATTTGTTCATGAGTCTATTTACCAGGGAAACTAAGAACAAGTAGTTATGTACTTTGGGACACAGCAAACCCTATTAATGGAAAGTGATACTGCCTTTGCTCTGTTGGTCCAGAGTTTGATGACGTACATGCCATGAGTTTTATGTTGAAACCTCAACAAGGAACCTCTCTTCTCCATGGGCTCTATCTAGTCCTCCCCCAGTTCCTGGGTAGGAAAAATTTCAGTTAATTAGTGCACATGCACTATTCTCCATGATTCTTTTATAGGTGGTAAGGACCCACAGGCCCTACCATCCTTCCATTAGAAGTTCATGGATCTCTTGCACTATGCTCTATCTAAAAGCATCAGTGTTCTGGTCCTGTCTCAAACCTTGTTCCACTTAGAAGTTGGTCCTGTCTCAAGCCTTGTTCCATTTAGAAGTCACCAAGATTCAGTACAGCTTACAGGGAAGCAAGGCCTGTGCACACTCTCACTTACCAGATTCCAGTAGGACTTGACGTTTTACGCCCATTCTCAAGGCTTAGCCCACCTTCTGCCCCAGACAGAAAAGCAATAAAAGTAACCTACTTACCCTTTACATTTATTATTTTAAAAGCTATTAGAATTTGATTTCACATGATGCTACGCCACTTCCAAGAGAGATTTATAGCTTTGACATACTGAGGTGGGCTGCTAAAGCTCCACGCAGTGCTGCTGTTTTATATCAGTAACTATCAAGCATATTTATTAGCAATACCTACAGAGAGCCAAACAGCTGCACTTGATCTCTTTGAAATATTTTGAACAACTTGTATGGAACTATTAGCACTAATAGTAATTTTCAACATGAACTGATAAAATAAAAACAGAGTTGTGCTAGTTCTGACCTTTCCAGCAGGAATGCTTTTCTCGTGTGAATGCTTAGTCCCTTCTTTCAAGTTTAATCCCTTAAAGCAAGAGGCTGAACTTCAACTCTGTCAGGACTGTTTCTTCACCAGCTGTGAGCACTAATATATGTGAAGTTCTCCTTTGGCTGTCATAATCACTTCTCTCCACCGTGTTGTGATTCCCTTTGTGCAGGGTCCCGCTGGATATTGGCTCACACAAGGACGTAGACTCACTCATTTTAGAGACATGAGATAGAAGCCAGAAGTGAATTCTTGCCTAATTAATGGTAATAATAATGATGGCACCTTAAAAATATTGCTGTATGAAAATTGCAAATATTGTGCATGAAAGAAATACATATCATTTAATTCTTTCAATTATCCTGTTTATCAGACACAATTATATCTGTTTTTGAAGTGAGAAAACCTCTTTTCAGTGGGCCAGAATTACTTCCTCCCTCAAGTAAAATAGAACATTGAAAAGACTAAAACCCACATATTTTGATTGCATATATTTTCACTGTGTAATATTATAATATTCAGCACATGCTCAATTTATAACATTGACCAAGAGACCCAGAAGGTGCATGTGAAGAATTTTAAACTTTTAAAAATAATGTTAAAAGAGTTATTTTAAAAACATTTGAAATGATGTGTGTGATTAATGATACGCCAATTGCCTCTACAAAAGTATCAAAATTACTTTATACCTCAAAAAAGTTCAATTGGAATAAAATTTAGAACAGCTAGAAGTTTTTTAAAGAAATCACAAAAGTGGGTGGCACCTGTGGCTCAATGAGTAGGGCGGCAGCCCCATATAACAAGGGTGGTGGGTTCAAACCCAGCCCTGGCCAAACTACAACAAAAAACATAGCCGGGCATTAGGGTGGGCGCCTATAGTCCCAGCTACTGGGGAGGCTGAGGCAAGAGAATCACCTAAGCTCAGGACCTGGAGGTTGCTGTGAGCTGTGTGACACCATGGCACTCTACCAAGGGTGATAAAGTGAGACTCCATCTCTAAAAAAAAAAAAAAAAAAAGAAATCACAAAAGTTTAATGAAATGATATTTCTGTTTTTTAAAACTAAAAATGATTTTGTTTACTGGATCTAAAAGTAAGAACACAGTATCCTGATGAAGATGGGCTCATGTATTTACAGATATCTTTATGTAAACACACAGATCCTTTGACAAAAATCAATCTTACAGGCCTGAGTTTCTGGGGGTAATAAAGAAATTTGAATTTGTGGAGGAGGGCTGATTTTCTCCACAAGTTCTTACATATTACTTCACTTTAATAAGACCATTAGCATCCACATTATGTTACACCTTCCTATGGTCCTTATTTTTTACCAGGCTCCATTGAAAAATGTCAGGAATACACAAGGAACAAGTATTTTATTAGAAAATGCCTATCTAAATTAAATAATTGTCTCTTGGGATAGGTGGAAAGTTTTCTCACTTCTTTATTCTTAAAGTTTTTCAACTTTAAGTATTTTGCATGAATGTGTATTGTATCCGAGAGAGAATATAAAAGTATTTAAAAGTACGGTTTTAAAGCAAACAGATGCCACACAAAGTATCTGCAGAGATCAAAGGTGTATCTATTAAGGGCAAGAAAAATTTAATTCACAAACAAAAATGCCTTCTCATTTCACTTAGTACTTTCTACTGTGAAAAAATGCTATAAGCAATAAAGGAAAATATAAGAATGTGTAGTTGAATCTGCTCTAGTAAAATCTCTGATGATAACAAAACATCAAGCTGGTGTGACCAAGCAGAACGACAGACTCTTGATTTTTCAAATAGAATATAAAACTCAAAAATATGCCCCTTCGCTGTAATCTTGCTCAGGAAAATATTTAAAAAGCATGAAAATATAGATGGTAAGATGCAAGAATAATGTCTTTTTCTTATAAGAAATGAATTCAGCACAAAAATAGAGGCACAGACTCCTGGAATCAAATAGAGAACCATAAGATGAAGCTAACATCTTACTGCCACCTAATCTTTGATAAACCAAAGAAGACCATACAGTGGGGGAAAGAATCCCTATTCAGTAAATGGATTTGGGAGAACTGGATAACCACACATAAAAGACTGAAACTGGACCCGAACTTTTCGCCACTCACTAAAATCAATTCAAGATGGATAAAAGATCTAAATCTAAGGCATGAAACAATAAAATCCTTGAAGAAAGTGTGGGGGAAAAGACTTGAAGGTATCGGCCTGGGGAAAGACTTTAAGAAGACTTCAGTGGCAATTGCAGTAGCAGCAAAAATAAACAAATGGGACCTAATTAAACCGAATAGCTTTTGTACAGCTAAGGAGAAAACAACCAAAGCAAAAAGACAGTCATCAGAATGGGAAAAGATATTTGCATATTATGAATTAGACAAAAGCTTGATAACTAGGATCTACAGAGAACTCAAACTAAGCAACATAAAAAGAACCAACAATTCCTTATATCAATGGGCAAGAGAGAAGAATAGAACCTTCTCTAAAGAAGACAGATGAATGGCTAACAAACATACAAAAAAATGCTCATTGTCCCTAATTATTAGAGAAATGCAAATCAAAACCACCCTGAAATATCATTTAACCCCAAGGAGAAGGGTCCACATCACAAAGTCGCAAAGCTGCAGATGCTGGTGTGGATGCAGACAGAAGGGGACACTTTTACACTGCTGGTCGTACTGTACACTTATACAACCTTTTTGGAAGGAAGTATGGAGAATCCTCAGAGAACTCAAAGTAGACCTCCCACTTGATGCTGAAGTTCCATTACTGGGCATCTACCCAGAAGAAAAAAAATCCTTTTTTCATAAGGACACTTGCACTAGAATGTCTATCACAGCTCAATTTACAATCACTAAAATGTGGAAACAGCCTAAATGCCCACCAACCCAGAAATGGATTAACAAGCTGTGGTATATGTATACCATGGAATATTACTCAGCCACTAATAAAGATGGAGATTATACATCTTTTGTACTAACTTGGTTGGAGGTGGAACACATTCTTCTCAGTAAAGCATCACAAGACTGGAGAAGCAAGAATCCAATGTACTCAATTTTGATATGAGGGCAATTGATGGTAGTACATGGTGGGGGGTGGGGAATGGGGGAGCAGAAAGAGGGAAAGAAGGAGGGGACTGGGGGTCATGGTGTTTGGCACAACTCTTGGGGGAGGGACACATTTATAAGAGGTACTTTGCTTGAAAAATGCAATTAGTGTAACCTGGATCTTTGTACCCTCAATGAATCTCTAACAATAAAAAAAATAATGAATTCAGCAATTTGATACATGTTCTGGATTTTAAAATTGTTAATATCCTAAAGTTTCCAGAGTTGATATTTGTTCAGCCAAACATATTATAAAAATTCAGCCCTTGCTTATAAAAATAATATTTGCACTTACATGTAATATAGGATATATACTTATATATGTTTATTTCACATATATATTACACATATTAATATTATGTGTATTATATTAAGAGATCATCAAAGTGCTGCTTTGGACTAATGAACAAATATTGGCAGCTTATTTCATATAGGAATTATTTTAGAATCATGTATGCAATCCTTGTATTTATGTGTATACCTACACACTCCTATGAAGTGTGAGATATATGTACAATAAGTCTTTATGTAACTTGGGCACTTTATGTATATATATATGCATATATATGTGTGTGTATATGTATGGCAATCTTATTCTAACATCCACATTTTATCACAACCCAACATCCTTGGAGTGAACGCTATTTGTGGGTTGTCCCTAAGTCAACATTTTCCTTTGCTAATATGGCTAATCACAACATTATCATTTCAGCTTCCACATCTCCAATATAGTCATATAATCCATCTTCTCAGAAAAAAATTTTCACAAAGATAGCTAACCTATTAAAATGGTGAGAATTAATATATCTTATGAATATTCCTCATAGCAGTGATTGATATGGGAAAACTTTGGCTCACATAAATAAAATGCCTAGTTGAACTATCTCTTCTCTTCTGATTTTTCTTGCATCCTAAACCCTTTAGGTTTGACATGGGCATCAGACTAGCCATTGTAAAGTAGGATTTCATTTATAGTCATAGCACAAAATAAGATTACTTTCGTTGACTGTGAGATTAGAGCCTTCCCTACAAATGTGTATTTTATAGCTACTGTTACGTGTAAGCAATCAGAGCTTAAAACTAGAAGCAAACACACAGAAATCACCCAGTTGATTCAGGCTAGAGGCTCTTAGGCAAGCCACTCTTCATTTGCCCAAATGAAGATAAGCAGTGTTAACATTCTCATTATTCATCAATAAAACAAGAAGGATGAAAAGAATGTGAGGGCATTGAATGTGATAAACGCCAAATAAAATGTTTGGAAAAAGTGAATGTAGCAGTCAGTTGGAGATTAAAATACAACATATCCTTAGGTCACTCAGTTAAAAGGCTGGATACATTCATCAAAGAAGTCTATAGTGTTTGGTGAGCATGTTAATTATAGACCTAAGGGAATCCTGACACAGGTAATATAAACACCCAGCCCTTATCATATATCATCACCAAGTATTATAAACTCCCCCCAAGACAACCATGTGTTTTTCCAACATAAAAATATGTGCAAAATTTGGGGTCATGGTACCAGACTGTTGTGGAGAATTTTTAACCTACCAGTCCTCTTCTAAAGCACAGCGTTTGATAAATATTGAGACAAAAAGTTTAAGAAAATATATTTGTATTCATAAGCTGCATTACTTAAGAAAAGTAATACAGTTGAAGTCTCCAACAAATAAAGAAGTAGGACATTTAGAATGTGATTATTAGTTCTTTTGGTATTTAGCTAAAAAACATGCAGCATTGTTTAAGATGAAGGAAAACCTGAGTATAGTGAGTATAGTATCAAACCATGTATAGATTTGCACCATGTAACTCATTAATTTAATACACACTGGTGTGTAATATTATTATTTCAATACTACAGACTCACCAATACAAATCTGTTCTGTAGGTAGGATTTTGCTGGATCACTGCAAAATAATCCAACTTCAGTAGAACTAAGAAGACAATAGAAGAAAAACAAATTACAGTAAGGTTTCCTTTTAGCACATCTAATAAGATGGGCAGAAAGAAGTTACTAAAATTTGCAAGAAGCCTCTAAAATATCATGGCATGGACATTAACTATTGGAAAGTATTAAGAACCAAATCAACCAAACACACCACAAATTGGGGGTGTTATGCGGACCGTGATAAGACAAAACAGAACTGAATACATAAATAGGACCCATAAAGAATGACTAACTGGCTGAAAAATTACATGGGAAATTGGAGTTAAAAAAAAAAAGCCTCAGTCTTAAGTTTCATTTTATCCCTTTCCCTAACAATAAACTGTTAAGCACTTCAACATAAGATACAAAATCTACAGTGGGAATGCACACTAATACGTCCCTTTTGGAAGGATGTTTGGAGAATATGTAGAGATCTAAAAATAGACCTGCCATTTGATCCTATAATTCCTGTACTAGGTATATACCCAGAAGACCAAAAATCACATTACAACAAAGACATCTGTACCAGAATGTTTATTGCAGCCCAATTCATAATTGCTAAGTCATGGAAGAAGCCCAAGTGCCCATCGACCCACGAATGGATTAATAAATTGTGGTACATGTATACCATGGAATACTATGCAGCCTTAAAG
>CAUYRH010002635.1:0-14261 GCA_963574655.1 Perodicticus potto
TTAGCCCACATCAAAAAATCCCCCAACCAGAGATGCTGGCGTGGATGTGGAGAAAAGGGAACACTTCTACACTGCTGGTGGGAATGCACACTAATACATTCCTTTCAGAAGGATGTTTGGAGAATACTTAGAGATCTAAAACTAGACCTGCCATTCGATCCTATAATTCCTTTACTAGGTATATATCCAGAAGACCAAAAATCACATCATAATAAAGATATCTGTACCAGAATGTTTATTGCAGCCCTATACACAATTGCTAAGTCGTGAAAGAAGCCCAAATGCCCATCAACCCATGAGTGGATTAATAAATTTTGGTGCATGTATACCATGGAATATTATGCAGCCTTAAATAAAGATGGAGACTTTACCTCTTTCATGTTTACATGGATGGAGCTGGAACATATTCTTCTTAGCAAAGTATCTCAAGAATGGAAGAAAAAGTATCCAAGGTACTCAGCCCTAATATGAAGCTAATTTATAGCTTTCATATGAAGGCTAAAACCCAATTATAGCACAAGAATATGGGGAAAAGGGCAAGGGAGGGCAGGGGAGGGAGGAGTATGGGTGGAGGGAGGGCGATTGGTGGAATCACAACTATGGTGCATCTTAGAAGGGTACAGGTGAAACTTACTAAATGCAGAATACTAATGTCTGCATAAAGTGATTAAGAAAATGCCATGAAGGCTATGTTAAAGAGTTCGATGAAAATATTTCAGATTGTATATGAAGTCAGCACATTGTGCCCCATGATTGCACTAATGTACACAATTATGATTTAATAAAAATTAAAAAAAAGAAAATAAAAAGAAAAATGCTAAGAAAGTGGATATCAAGTGTATTCATCAAAAAATGTTTACTATGTGAGATAATGCATAGTTTTAGTCATTCCACAATTTATATACACTTAAATACATCATGTTATAATAAATACAATTTTATCTGTCTGTATAAAACTATATACATATATGAGACATAAAAGAATACTCAGAAACTCTAGAATAAAATTGAGATACTTTCTGATTTAGTTGCAGAAAAAGAAATTTTACTAAATTTTGGTTTTGGAGGACTTAGGAAGAGTGACAAATGAGGCAGTACACGGAATATTGAGGCTAAAATTTTAAAAGCACTGGACATAGAGAGACTTCCATTTCGGTGAAATCAGCAGAGGCTCTATCTATCCAATGCTGTTGTAAGGAAAGAAGCACTGACCAGCCTACACCTGATCTGCATGTACCTTTCTTTAGGGGCTGCAGTTCTGATACTCCTGGCCTCACAAGTTTCACCTTGTTATAAACTCTGGAGACAATTGCCAGGTAAGTGACCAGTATTAGAGCAGCACGTTATTACTTAACATCCAGGTGAGGGACGAGAAGTATTTAGGGAGTACTACTCAGCCATTAAAAAACAGTGGCCTATACCTATTGCAACAACCTGAATAGAACTAAATCAATACTAAATCGGATCTAGTCAATTAACACTTATGTGGACATGTAGAAAGAAAACTCAATGGGAACTGAGCAGGTGGGAGGGAGAAGAGGAGTTGGGTTAATTCAGACCTAATGATGCAATGCACACATTCTGGGAGAAGGGCACAGAAAGTGACAGAAAGGCAAATTCAGAAATGTTCATAAATTTATAATAGAAAAACACCAAGCTCATTAAAAGGGGAATGCAATTTAGAAGGGCTAGAAAAACTAAATAGTTTTATACGTTGTCTTTTAGAATGAGAATTACTATACCTTTTGAGAATATCCTCTGATCATATATAAAATATATAATGTACATAATTATAATATACATTTATTATTATAATATATTTAATATAATTTGCATAACCATATTAATATTTTAAATTATTAATATTTATGATTATTAAATACATGATACTAACAATGTCTTCTTAATATGGATGATATATAATGCAAAATTATATGTTATATCATAAATGTAATGTATCTTTTTGTTGAAAAGGAAAAAGAAATTTATTTGTTTGCCAGGAAGGGAGGAAAAATGGCAGACTACTCTTCTGAAAATAACGATTTTTCCTGTACATAAGCAGAAACATAGAGCCTTTTAAAGGAAAAGTCTATTGTCATTCAACTATAGTTAATGTCCTATCTCTGCTGAACACAAAACTGTGACCTCCACCCATGTGGGAGGCCTCCACACCTCCACTAGCAAATTTGTGGCAGTTTATTTACAACAACAGCCTAGCAGGTGAAAAAGTCAAAAGCAACAACTATAACAGTGAGAACTGACAAGGTAAGATGGTCTGTGATACATAATGTCTGATACAAGATTGGCAGGAAGAAAATATGGGAGTATTTTCCTAGGAGTACAGAACTATTGGTTTCACCCTGTAGGTGATCAGTAAGAGCTGCTTTTGCAAGTTCAAGAATCATACACAGCAGTGAAAAAGGATTAGAATGACAATCCAGGAGCAAGGCAGCTCAACAGAAGAGTTGATAGCCTGAAAAATTTCTCACTAAGGAGTTGTCTTTCCATCCTATAGGAAAAACAAATAACCAAAGAAAAATTAGCAAATGTATCACCATTTTCCTTTTTTCTTATCTCCTTAAACAGTGACTTTAGATTGTCTAAAGGCTGGCCCCTCTACTGGGAGGCTTGGGTTCTCTTCTTTCATGGGTTGCCTCTTTACTTGAAGGACAATTTCAAATTTCCAGCTAAAAACTGAAGGAAGACTGGAGGTATACCTTGTAGGAAGTTGTCACTATGTTTATGGGAAGAACCCAAACAATTGATGTCCTTATAGGGATCAAGATGATGGGGATATGAGGGTTTATATTTAGCTCTGCCTTGGTAGATGTTCAGTATCTAGAGTGAGGGAAAAACTTGGGTAAAATATTGTATCCCTGAGAAACTAAAGACAGAGCATAATCCAGGATGTAAATACAGTTCCCTCATTTCCCTATTACTCCTACAATCTATTCCCTGCAGAAAACACTGAGTAAGCTTCTATCCTATTTATAACCAAGTGCACTGTATCATTAAACTCACATGAAATCTATGTCTTCCATAGGGGTTAAGTGCTAATAATAGAGACTGTGTATTTTTCTTTATTGTTTGACAGGAATCAATGTCATAATCATAAGTTATGATCTGTCATTCAGAAATATTTCCAAGACATAGCAGAAACTAAGTCTGCTAGGCATTCTCTTAGAATCAAAGGAATCACAACCAGGGATCTTAAAATTTTTCCTCCAGGACCATAGTAAAATAACAAGAATAAAAGAGCACCAACGTATTCTGGAGTAAGATCAGTGAGTTCCTGAATTCTATCAATATCCTGATGTTCTGAGATGGAAGTCCAGGGAGCTAAGATATTCCATTTCCCCTCCTGTTGTAAATCCTGGGATTCAAAATAAACTGATATAAGAATGTGCTTCAGGAGGTAGCAGTGGGTATTCAGAGACATTAGTGGGCACAGTGGTTGCCGTATCTCTATCAGGAAGTGTGCCTTCCATGGACAGAACCCATTTTGTTCTAGATTTACAGCTTCTTCACTATGATATTGGGCAATAAATTAATGTCTAAGACACTTGTTCTTTACTTTTGGATTACATGAGAGTCTTTCTTCCCACCTCAATAGAGTCTAAGCTGCATTAGAGACCAACACCAGGCACTGGAGGCCTCTATCCAATTTTCCTGGAAAGGAGAGGGCTCCAGTGAATGAAGAAGTGATAAGTAAGAGAAGAACAATTTTGACACATCTTCCTCTCCCTTATCTCTTGTTATTTCCAGAAGTCTTTTTGCACATGGGAGCCTCAGTCTTCACTCTATAGCGTAAGTTGGTGGTGCTCTATAAAGGCAGATTTTGTGGGTCCAGATTGGGGTAGTGTCAGACATTTATAGACAAATGTGGGAAGAGCTGAGTTGTCCTTTAATGAAATCATGTTTTGTTTTCAAAGATCCTCTTCGAGAAGAATGGCTCTGGAAAACGGCTCTTTTGTGACTGAATTCATTCTGGTGGGATTAACAGACCAGCCAGATGTCCAACTGCCCCTCTTCTTCCTGTTTCTGGTAATGTACGTGGTCACTGTGTTGGGAAATTTCGGCTTGATAATTCTAATTGAACTGAATTCACATCTTCACACCCCCATGTACTTTTTCCTCTTTAACTTATCCTTCATAGACCTCTGCTATTCTTCTGTGTTTACACCTAAGATGCTGATGAATTTCCTATCAGAAAAGAATGTTATCTCCTACAAAGGGTGCATGGCACAGCTGTACTTTTTTTGCTTTTTTGTTATTTCTGAAATCTATGTACTAACATCAATGGCCTACGATCGCTACGTGGCCATCTGTAATCCACTTTTGTATAACATTGCCATGTCTCCCAGAGTGTGTTGTAACCTTATGCTTGGATCATACTTGATGGCCTTCTCTGGAGCCATGGCCCTCACTGGATGCATGCTGAGACTGACCTTCTGTGATGCAAACTCCATCAACCACTATTTCTGTGACATCCTGCCCATGCTCCAGCTCTCCTGCACCAGCACCTATGTCAACGAGATGGTTCTTTTCATTGTGGGAGGCATCAACATCATTGTGCCCAGCCTCACCATCTTTATTTCTTATGGCTGCATCCTTTCAAATGTCCTTCAAATCAGCTCCAAGGAGGGCAGGTCCAAAGCCTTCAGCACTTGCAGTTCCCACGTAATTGCTGTTTCTCTGTTCTTTGGATCAGGTGCATTTAGGTATCTCAAACCATCTTCTGCTGGGGCTACAGATGGGGAAAAAATCTCCTCTGTTTTTTATAGCATCGTAGTTCCCACGATGAATCCCTTAATCTACAGCTTAAGGAACAAAGATGTTAAACTTGCCCTGAGAAAAATCCTGAGTAACAGAAAGCTTTGATTAATAACTATACATCTCTGTGCATGCAGTTTGGCACAGGGATATTTTGTGTATTTAATTACAATATGTTAGTGGCAGGATTTTTATCCTGTATCTTTTTATCATACTAAAGAAAATTTGACTCTTCTCTCACTCTATTTGTTTTTTTTTTTTTTGAAACAGAGTCTCACTCTATCTAGATAGAGTACCATGGCATAATAGCTCGCAGCATCCTCAAACTCTTGGACTCTAGCGATCCTTTTTTCTCAGTCTCTTGAGTAGCTGGGAGTACAAGTGCTCTCCACAATGCCTATCTAGTTTTGTAGCGGAGACAGGGTCTTGGTGTTTCTCAGGCTGGTCTTGAATTCCTGAGCTCAAGGGGTCCTCTTGCCTCAGTCTTCCAGAGTGCTAGGATTACAGTTGGAAGGCTCTGCACTGGCCTGCTCTTAATTTGTTTATAATTTTTAGCGTAGATATTCCTCTTTTCTTTATTACTTTTACAATCTTCCACTTTTCAACATTTCCTGTTTAGAAATAACATTAAGGAAGTACTTTATCGCTTTTTTCCCCCTTTATCATGATGGAATTCCTTTTCTTTTGGAAAGTGAATACTAGTTATGCAAAAAAGAAATCAAATAAAGCTTCATGAGTGCAACATTGGTATGGATTTTTTTTTCCTGAAACAGAGTCTTAAGTTGTCACCCTGCATAGAGTGCCATGGCATCACAGCTCACAGCCATCTCCAACTCTTGGGTTCAAGAGATTCTCTTGCCTCAGTTTTTCTATTGTTAATAGAGATGAGGCCTTGCTTTTTTCTCAGGCTGGTCTCGAACCCATGAGCTCAAGCTACCCACCTGCCTCGGCCTCCCAGTGTGCTAGGATTACAGGTGTGAGCTACCACTTGGCCTGGATTTTCTTTTTCTAATTTTATGTTTATTGATACATAACAGATGTGCATACATTCCAGGTGTATGTGATAATCTAATACTTCAGTATGGAGTTTCTTATTCTCTACTTATAATGTGACATTGCAAACCTGAAACAGGTCATCTGGCTGTACTCCTATCTGCACATACTACACTGGGCAGAGACATGTGTCCTTCAAATGCCAGTGTCACAGTTATAAAATACTTCACAATTGAGAAGGGACACTGAGAAAGAGGCTTCGGGGGGATGAGAAGAAAATCTTGTCTACTGAACTAGGAAGTCGGGAGAGCCCATACAACATGGATATAAAGTAACCTAGGTAACCACTGACCAATAAAAAGAGATAATCAATGACCAATAGAACAGGGCAATACTGCCTGGAGGTCCAGAGAGGCCAAAAAAAGACTTGCGGCTAACTTCAAATGGAGTATTTAATACCCCTGCAGGGCTTTGTCTCATCTCTGTCACCTTTTCTCCTTCACTAGAGAGACCTAATTCCAACTTTTTCAGAACAAAGACAAAATCTCTCTTTGTTACCTTGAAACTGGTATAGATTACTTTTGCTTCTCTCCACACTGCCTGTGCCATTCCAGTTTTACTTTCAATTTCCACTCACTTTTACTTTCCCCCTACCTTGGATAAACTTTCTAGCTTCATAGAATAATCCAACCAGGTCAACTGGGTTCAGGGAACCAGGACCTCCAACCCTAACAACATTGACATCAAAATATAACCAATTTGTAGCTGTATACTATACATTAAGCTGCTTTTGTGAGAGATTTCCTATTTATTTTTGTATATCCTATCAGAATATGTTAGGTTGTTAATATACATTTATCATACAGAGAGTATACTGTGTTCAGAGAGAGTAGTAATTCATGTAAAGTCACACAGTTTCTTATTGAAAAGCCAAGAATATACTATTCATTCCATATTTCAAGTCTACTACAATTTCTAGTATACTTTCTACTTAATTTTATAATTCTTATTTAGTAAATAAAGATATTAATTTACTTGATCAAGCAATTGATCATTGGAAGACCTTTAGGGATATAACCAAAGATACACTTACTGAAGTGGGAAAACTTAATAGAATGCCATTCCAAAAGGACTTTCTTTGAATATG
This sequence comes from Perodicticus potto, assembly GCA_963574655.1. Classification (NCBI taxonomy): domain Eukaryota; kingdom Metazoa; phylum Chordata; class Mammalia; order Primates; family Lorisidae; genus Perodicticus; species Perodicticus potto. The sequence goes on from CAUYRH010002635.1 coordinate 6,914, forward strand.
CAAACTAAAAGATATTCTGGTACTACATTTGTAAATCATTTCTAATGACAAAAATAACAAAATGCAACTGTGTGCTCATAAATTTCACTATTCAAATAAACTAATTATTGATCATTAATAGATATTTTATATGTATTTACATAGGATTCGCATTTTAACAAGACTTCTTACTGTGGAAATTTTTCAAATTATAATAATTATAAAATATATGAAAAGGAATTATAGTGTTAGATTGGAATATGTTCTGGAAATGGAAAATATCAAAATGAACAGCTTACAATACATATTGATGTTTAACCCAGTATTGTTTTAATGTGAAACTAGAGAAACCTTATACATACTCAACAATAGGCAATTCATTAACTGATATGGTAAAAGCATTCAATCAGAAACTCTGTAGACTTTAAAATTAATGGTGTAGAAAACATGAACATAAAATTATGTATATCCTGTGTACACTGCTTGATGTAAAAGGAAGTTGTCAGCATTATACAAAATCTGATTCCAATATTCAAAATGTATATTTTATGTATGCATGTACACACATACACACACATGTGCATATTCTCAAAAAATATGCAGTTTTTCATGAGTCTGAGGATACTGAGCTTAATTTTTGCATTTCATATTACTTTTTTCTATTTTTCACAGTAGACATACGTTAGTTTTGGAAAGAGAAAAAAAGTCTTTTAAGATGATAATGCAAACTAGGAAACTGCCAGAAGTTAACATAGGAAAAATATCTAGATAATATACATGTATTGGATTTGATAACAAGTTTTCAAATACAGCACAAAGGAGATGATCTGTAAAAGAAAAAAATGATGTTGGGCCTCATCAAAATTGAAGCTCTTACTCTCAATATCTCTCTCTCCTGGCCCTCTCTTTCCCTTTCTTCCACCCTCTCTTCTTCTCCTCCTCCAACACACATACACACATATGCACACACAGCTTATTGCATTTTTCTAACAATGGCCTCTTGGTAATTAAGACTCCAAGAAGATCTTCTATTTTGTGAGGTAATTTATTATTAAAGATTTTGTTCTTGATAACAATAAAATTTAAAAACTTTTATAAACGATATGCTACAAAATATAATGCATTGTTATTATACAACAGCCATTTCGGGTCTGAACATTATGCAAAATAGATGTCTGAGTACATTAAGGTATATTTACAGCATTTAATGTACAACTTCCACTGTGTTATGTGGGATAGTACACTGGTACTTTATTTCGGTAGCATCAATGCTTGAATATATTCAATCTAAAACTTAACATTTGGATCTCATTTTCAAGTCAATATCAATAGAGAACTAGAAAAAGGTGTCATGAAACCAGGGTGGGAGGTGGGTTGGGAGAAGTGTATCTTATATAGTAGAAGGAAGTTGTGAATCATCTGAAGTCTAGCTATGTTCCTTATAAGCTGTGGAGACATGGCAAGTGATTTTGTTTTCCTCAGTCATATCATTTATAGCATGAGATTCTATCATAGTAGCCCTATTTGTCAATAAAAATAATGAGCTGCTATTTATTTTAATTTATTAGTTTCTCAATATGTCAGTAACTGTGCATCTTTCTTTATTTTTCATGTCCTGGGAAAAAATATATTGGGTCTGGAAATAGAGGGACAGATCTCGACATCTTGTTCACTATGAGAATGCTCCACAGTGAAACCTCCAGAAGACTTATCCCACCTCCCTTGCTTTCATGTCATCTTAGTTGATGTTCCTTTTAGAGAGGAAAAGGGAGGGAGGTGGATGAAGAATTTGGTAAAGAAAATTATAATTTCAGAATAGGCTCAGTGGCTCACACCTGTAATCCCAGCATTTGGGGAGGCCAAGGTGGGTGGATCCTTTGAGCTCAGGAGTTTGAGAAAGTATAAGCAAAAGCAAGACCCCATCTCCACTAAAAAAATGGCTGACCACTGTGGTCCATGCCTATACTCTGAGCTACTTAGGAGGCTGACGCAAGAGGATCACTTGAGCTCAAGAGTTTGAGGTTGCTGTGAACTATGATGACGTGATGGTACTTGACCCAAATGACAGATAAGAGTCTGTCTTAAAAAAAATTATAATTTCAAAAGAAGTTTCTCACTAGAAACTAGAAAATAGAGTATTGCTCATACTCATTTCATTTGGCTATTAGAATTAGCAGTTTTCACAACCTGATTTTGATTTCTTTGAGAAGAAATCCCTTTGGAAGTTGAGATAGAAAATAAATTGCCCTCCATTTTTCATCATGTAGAGCTGAGCCTTCAAAATTCCCAAAGGTGGGGGGAACTTTTAATAAATCCATAAGGCATTTATCTCCTTCAGGACACAAAGAGGACTTATCTTGTTTCTCTACTGAGAGACTGTGGCTCTTCCTTTTTATGTAAGGGGGTTAAGAATAAGCTTTGGGACTCATTAAACTAACTGCAACTTTTGAGGGAATTCTGAACAAAAGTTATACAGTTAAGGTTGGGTATTAAAGAGCACCTTACTCTTTCTTGCCTTCTTCCCTTCTTGTTTTAAAATCCTGTTATTGCCTGATGTATATTTCATATTTAAAATTGGCTTGAACTCTCTTAGTTAATGAATCTGAACTGTAAAAAAAGGAATCAGGCTGCATGCTGGTTATTATTGAAATTTTATGACTATAAGTAAAAAATTAATATTTTGTTCAAAGATATAGACATAGGGATAATCAAACTATCATTATATTTACAGAAGAAGATTCAGAGAAAATTATACCAATACATTTACACCCTGAAATATGTTCATTTACTTAGTCAAAGGAATTACTCAGCACTTCTTGCTGTATATATCTATGTAACACTACCCCAGCGTTCAAAGCACTGGGATCCAAGGTTAATAAGGAAGATATATGGTGATGGCCTTCATAGACTTATCAGCTAGTCAGAGTTTCTCAACCTTTTCAAAACTCTGCCCCCTAAAATGCATTTTAGTTTTTCTGTATGTACTCAGAAAACTAGAGATGGTATAGGATTCAAAAATTTGAAATCTTCATCATGAAAACCATAGATGTACTTAATGTATATTTTCAAACTGCAGATATTTTACAGGCAACTCCTGCCAATTTCACTATGCAGTTAGGAAGGACATCTTGTTTAATTTATAACACTTATCATTAGTGATTTATTTACCTTCTTGGGGAGTCTCTTTCCAGCTATTAAATCTAATGTCAGGTGGATAAAATTTTAGATAGATCAGACAACCATTCAACTGATACAGTTCTATGAGGTCAGATAATTAAACTCACAAAAACTATCCTAAAAAAACGTGTTGCCTACCTCACTGATGAACATCACTATGGTCACCAGATGGCCAAGGGGAGCACTTCAAAGGTGACCATATTGATATTCAGCAATGAGATTCCATTGAGTATAGTGGTAGCTCCTTAGCCTTCACTTTCCATTTGTCCTTTTTCCACCTTCTGAAAAGATTTCATTCACTCCACATAACTTCTGTCTTATCACATCTATTTAGGTAACTTTCCTCTTTATTTTGCTAGCTTTGTCTTCTTCAATTCACTATGACCACCAGTAATAACAAGCACCACCAGATCTTTTAACAAGTTTCTATAAAGTGAAAAATCCTTTGTAAGGTTCTTTGAACAAACAGAATTCCTTCCTTTACAGAACTTACACTCTAAAAGGATGGACAGTAGCGTCTCTCAGGCACACAGGCAAGTTCAATATTCTGGTAAATTCTACAATGGGATAAAAACGCATGGAGGTACAAGGAGAAGAATCTATTCAGTCATGGGAAAAGCGGTGAAGTCTTTCTGGAGATAGTGGAGACCTAGGGAAGTAGGAGCTTGTTTACTTAGGAAGGGGGTAGTCTCAGTGGTGGTGGTGGTGGCGGGGTAAGTAATATAGACTTGCATTTTAATGTGCTTGTTAGAACATACTGAAGGCCAGCTGAGTTGTGTCTTCATTCTTCACATTACCAATGGTGAACTCATCAACATTTCGTCCCAAACTAGTTTCTTCTCATTCTTGTTAATGACAATGTCATTCTCCTAGTTTTCAAGATGGAAAAACATGGTAATTTTGCAATTATTTCTTAAGTCTGTATCCCATATTTTCCATGCCATGTAAAGTCCTCTTGTGTCTCTCAAGTCACCTTATTTTCATTGTCACCTGACCTTTCCATTGAGCCCTGTTCCAAGACTCTGATTTATTGTGTATCATCTCTGAGTTCATTTATCTACAAAAGTTATTTAATCATGCCATTCTTCTATTCAACATCCTTTTAGTGACTCCTTATAGTATTCAGTCCATTTCTATGAAAAGAGCACTCAAATCTTTGAAAATTTGTTCTTAGTTTTATGAATGGACTTTTAGCTTTCCCAACATCTACTCTTGGCCTCAATTAAAATAAAATGGTCATTCTTTTTCTAATACATTTTGTGTTTTTCTCCCTCCAAATCACTTCAATTCTCCAAACTAATTTCTCTGATTATTCCACTGGTCAATTCATCAACTTCAAGATTTCACTCTTCAAACTGTCCAATTTGTTGGTAAATTTTTGCCCTGGGAAAAATATTCCTTTTTGTATTTTTGATCAGTGCATATAAATGCACTCAGTGCACCAAGAATGCCTATACATGGAAAACAGCATGGAAGTTTCTCAAAGAACTAAAAATAGAACTACTGCATGATACAGCAATCCCATTTCTTAGACTATGTCCAAAAGAATTGAAATCAAGATCTCAAAGAAATGTTTCCACTCCTATGTTCATTGCAATACTTTTCACAATAGCCAAGAGGTGAAAGCAATACAAATATCCACCCACGGAGGAATAGATAAACAAAATCTGACATATACATATAATAAAATATCATTTAATCTTAAAGAAATAAGGAAATCCTTCTATTTGTGACATGGGTAGACATGAAAGACATTATGCTTGGTGAAATAAGTCAGTCAGGGGCAGCACCTGTGGCTCAAAGGAGTAGGGCACTGGCCCCATATGTCGGAAGTGGTGGGTTCAATACCAGCCCTAGCCAAAAACTGCAAAACAAACAAACAAACAAACAAAAAAGTCAGTCAAAGAAAAACAAACACTAAATGATTCTCATTAAATGAGTCATCTAAAACAATCAAAGGAATAAAAAAAGGCAATAGAGTAGTGGTTCCAGGGTATGGGAGCAATGAATATAAGTTTCAGTTATACAATATGAGCAAATTCCAGAGATCTGCTATATATCATAGTGTTTATAGTTAACAATATGTTACTGTGCACTTAAAAATTTCTTAATAGGATATATTGCATGTTAAGTGTTGTTATAAAAAAAATAATAAAAGATAAAAAAAAAAACCAAAAGCAAAATCCAAGGAGATATAAGGAAACTTCTGGGGTGACAGATATATTTGTTGACTTGATTGTGATGATTGGCAATAAGAGTGTATGCATATGTCCAAAGTCATCCAGTTGTATACATTAATTATGTGCAGTTTTTGAATACCTGATATACTTTAATAAAGCTGGAAAATATGAATATATCTAAGATAAAGAGTTTTGTGTATTGCTTTCAAATAGTTAGATATAATGTGAGACATAATAATTTACTGTTACTTTAATTTCTATCATTTTAGCAGGCTGACTCTGGAGCTTGGCCTTCATTATAATAGCTGCTGTACTCTATATGGAAGACTTAGAATACTGATAGTTCAAAGGTAGATGCTTTGTAAGTGTAAAAGATGCTTTAGATTTTGCATACTTAATAAGAACAAAAATTGTAAAAGGTGTGAATTTTTTTGCAGTACTTCTAAACTGAGATGTAATATTTTGGGTGTCCTGGGTTAAAAAATATATTAAAATTAGTTTCAATTAGTTTCTTTTTAATTTTTTAATATGGCTACTAGAAATGTAAAATTACTTCCAATTGGCTCATATTTGTTCACTCATTATATTTATGTTGGATAGTTGCTTTAAGGAGCATTGAATAAAAGCGAATAACTATTCTATATGCTTATTCCATTTGTACCATAATTTATGCCCATTAAGGAAACAACTAGGGCCTCCTTTTAATAACAACTCAACAGTGAGGAAAGAAATAATCCAATTAAACAATGTGCAAGGAACCTGATTAAATATTTCTCTAAAGAAGACATACAAGTAGCTAACAGGTATAAGAAAAATATTCAACATCCCTAATCATCAGAAAAATGCAAATTATACCCATAATGATACACTTTACACCTATTAGAATGACTATTGTCAAAAAGACTAGAGATGAAAAAAAAAAAAAAAAAGACTAGAGATAACCAGTGTTGGCAATTGCATGGAGCAAAGTGAAATTATAAAGCATTGGTAGGAATACAAATATAAATTAGTACAGCCATTATGGAAAACATTATAGAGGTTTTTTAAAAAAAAAATACAAATAGAAGTATCATATAATGCAGCAATCCCACCACTGGGCATATAACCAAAGGAAATGAAATCAGTACGTTGAAGAGATATTTACATTCTTTCGTTTATTGCAGCATTATTCACAATAGCCAAAGTGTGGAATCAACCTAATATCTATCCATGAATAAATTGATAAAGAAAATGTAGTGTGTATACACAATGGGATACTATTCAGCCAGAAAAAAGAAAGGAATCTTGTCAGTTGCAATAACTTGGATGAACTTGGAGCATGCTATGTTAGGTGAAATAAGTTAGGTACAGAAAGACAAATACTGCATGATATCACTCATATATATATATATATATATATATATATATATATATATATATGTGGAATCAAAAAAGTGATATCATAGAAGCAGAGAGTAGAATAATGCTTATCAGGGACTGAAGTGGTTGGAAGGGTGGTTAGGAGAGGTTGGTCAATAAATACAAACTTTTAGTTTGGAGGAAGAAGTTCCAGGGGCCTATTGTACAACGTGGTGACTATAGTTAACAATAAATTTTATTCTTGAAAAATGTTAAGAAAATGGACATAAAGTGTATCCACCAAAAAATGTTTATTATCTATCTATATAAAACTATATACATATATAAGATGTAAAAGAAAGAACACTCAGAAACTCTAAAACAGTGGCTCTCAACCTGTGGGTCGCGACCCCTTTGTAACAATGAAAATACATCCTGCATATCAGATATTTACATTATGATTCATAACAGTAGGAAAAATGACAGTTATGAAGTAGCAATGAAAATAATTTTATGGTTGGGGGTCACCACAACATGAGGAATTGTATTAAAGGGTCGCGGCATTAGGAAGGGTCAGAACCACTGCTCTAGAAGAATATTAAGATACTTCCTAATTTAGTTGTAGAAAAAGAAATGTTACTAAATTTTAGTTTTGGGGGACTTAGGAAGAGTGA
>CAUYRH010002636.1:0-27021 GCA_963574655.1 Perodicticus potto
GTCTTCATATAGTGATTAAAAGGCCATGAAGGCTATGTTAAATAGTTCAATGAAAATATTTCAGATTGTATATGAAGTCTGCACATTGTGCCCCATGATTGCACCAATGTACACAATTATGATTTAATAAAAATTAAAAAAATAAAATAAAATAAAATATTCCAAGCCTTTAGACAAAGCTCCATTTCCTTAAGCAATTGCAAATCAAGGAATCTTTACACCCACCTATAATCTGTAAATCCCTGCCTCAAGATGTCTTGTCTTTTTAGGCCAAAGCAATGTAAGCCTTCCACGTATTGATTTTTGACTTTGCATGTAATTCCTGTCTCCCTAAAATGTGTAAAACCAATGTGTAACCCAACCGTGGTGAGACCACTTGCTCCAAGTTTCTCGGGCGCGGCTTTCCAGGCTATGGTCACACATGTTTGGCTTAGAATAAACCTCTTTAAATTATTTTACAGAGTTTGGGTTCTTTTCTGTTGACAACAAATTATTTTTCATAAAGAAGGAGAGGAGGAGAAAAAAGTAGAAAAAGAACTAAAAAAAAAAAAGAAAGAAAAAGGAAGAAGGGAGGTTAGGGGGACGGGCAGGGATGGAGGAGAGAGAGGGCAGTGATGACCAGAACAAAACATATCAAAAACGTTTAGGTGATGGAAGTATATAGGAGATTCTTCTTCCCACTTTTCTGATTTCGAACTTTTAAATCACAGCCATATATTTTCTGATACTAATAATAAAACCAGATACTCATAGCTGATAACCTCTCTTTCTTGGAATGTGGCATGAAATTGCTATAGTGTTGGTAGCACTGGGCTGACATGTGAGCTCTGTTAACAAATTTTTCCATCCTGGCAGCATTTCCTCATTTGACCAAAGGTTGGACTTCCCCGGAGTTTCTTATCTCCCATCCCCCCACCAACCCATTACTAACTCTGGCCTTCATCCACAGAGCAGTTAATAGCAAACCCCTGCTGTTAGCTCCAGCCTCAATCTATTTTCCAGTTGACCCATCGTCCTGCTGTGAGGTTAATCTTTCATTCCTACTTCTGCAAGTCCCAGTCTCAGGGGACATAGGCAGATTACTTGAGAAATACCTATGCAAATAAATCATTGTGCTTTGTGTACCAAGTACCAGGGATTTAACGGGTACCAACTTCAAACATTCTTACAACAATCCACTTGTTGAGAGATTGTTACTAAGGATATCATCTCCATGTACATCTGAGGAAGCGAAAGCACAAAGAAACTGATAATTCACCCAGCCTCCCTGGACTGTGTGTTGAAACTGATAATTCACACAGCCTCCCTGGACTGTGTGTTGGAGGAGCCAGGATCTGACCCAGACCAGCTGGCCCACTGCCTTCACTCTTAACACTTTGCTGCAGAGTCTCTCTACAGGTCTTTGCCAAAACTCTTATGGGTTTTCATAATAGGTCATAGGCAGCTGTAAATTTCTTGGTCAAATATTCATAACGTTGATAATCTATTATTCTTTGACTTACACAAACTCACAGTGTTTATGTCCAACCTATGCTCCTTTTCATTTATTTATTTATTTAATGTTGAGACAGGGTCTTACTCTATCATGCTAGTTAGAGCACAGTTGTGCCATAGCTCACTGCAACCTCAACCCCCTGAGCCTAAGCCATCCTCCTGCCTCAGCCTCCTGAGTAGCTGGGAATACAGGAGCACACCACCATGCCTGGCTAATTTTTCTATTCGTTGTAAAGGCAGGATCTCACTCTTGCTCAGGCTGATCTCAAACTGACCTCAAGCAATCCTCCTCCTTCAGCCTCTCAGAATGCTAGGATTACAGGGATAAGCCACCATGCCTGGCCAAGCCCATACTTATGCTTCTTGTTAGTTTTATGCCAAAAAAATTTAGTATTTCTACAGCACACATAACCAGCTCCTAGTAACAAGGCAGTTTGCAGGCTTCCCAAGCTAGTTCAACAGACTTGGGGTGGAGGTTACTGGAGAAAACAGCTAGTGGTCCAGGTGTCCTTTCTGAGAGAAGGGGGAAGGATGCACCTGCAGTCAAAGCAATTAGTAACTCTCCCAGAGTAGCATTGTATTTTCTTGGAGTGAATAGAAAAGACATGCACCTCAATAAGTGACACTTCTGTTCATATGAAAATTGGGAGAAAATGCTGGTATAAGGCATACTTGTTTAAAAAGTCATTCGGAAGCTGGGCACAGTGGCTCACGCCTGTAATTTTAGCATTCTGAGAGGCCAAGTTGGGTGGATTGCCTGAGTTCACAGGTTGGAGACTGGCCTGAGCAAGAGCAAGAGCCCATCTCTAAAAAAATAGCTGGGCGTTGTGGTGGGCACCTGTAGTCCAAGCTACTAGGGGTGCTGAGGCAAGAGAATTGCTTGAGCCCAAGAGTTAGAGGGTTGCTGGGAGCTATAATGGCACCACAGCATTCTACCCAGGGTGACAGAGTGAGATGCTATCCCCCCAAATCAAAAAAGTCATTTAGTGGCTCACACCAGTATTCCTAGCACTTTGGCAGGCCAAGGTGGAAAGATCACTTCAAGCTAGGAGTTTAAGACTAGTCTGAGCAAGAGTGAGACTCTATCTCTACAAAAAACTAGAAAAACTAGCCAGGCAAGGTGGCATGTGCCTGTAGTCCCAGCTACTCAGAAGACTGAGGCAAGAGGATCACCTGAGCTCAGGAGTTGGAGACTGTAGTGAGCTGTGATCACATCAACGCATTTTAGTGTGGGCAAGAGAGCAAGACTCTGTCTCTGTCTCTAAAAACAGTAACAAAATGTCATTTGGGGTTGGTATCAGAGAGACACATAGTGAGAGTGAGTGTACCCATATAATATGGTCACAATAATCTGAGCCTAAAAAAATGTAAAAGGAGAATATTCAAAGCCCACAATCTGGAGGTACAGCCTAGGAAGCCTTCAGGTCAGCTACTTTCACAGGTAACCTAAGGCGGCCCTTGTATCACCCACATGTGCTTATGCATACATATTTTTTCATAATCTTGCATACGTTTATAACTTGCTTTTTTGCTTTGTACATGAAAATGTTTTTATTATAGTTTCTTTTAAAATATATCAGATTAATTTCTAATGTTTAAATTATTTCCATTTTTCTCATTTATCAATAGTATTGCTATGAATGAAAATTCTTATAGCTATATCTTTTGACACATCAGTGATTATTTCCTTGGGAAATGGTCTTGGATATGGAACTGCTAAGCTGAAGGGTTTACTACTTTAAGTATGACAGAAAGCCACTTGGAGGGCTTCAAGTGGGGAGGATGGTGCATTGATTTGGATTTTTAAAAGACCAGACTATGCAGCTCGGTGCCTGTAGCTCAGCAGTTAGGGCGCTGGCTACATGCACTGGGGCTGGTGGGTTTGAACCCAGCCCCGAGCCTGCTAAACAAACAAACAAACAAAAATAGCCAGGCATTGTGGTGGGCACCTGTAGTCCCAGCTACTTGGGAGGCTGAGGCAAGAGATTTCACTTGAGCCCAAGAGTTTGAGATTGCCGTGAACTGTGACACCAGCACACTCTTATCGAGGGCAAAATAGTGAGACTCTGTCTCAAAAAAAAAGGATCAGACTGTGAGTACTGTAAGCCGAAGGATTGGAGAAAGCAAGCCTGGAAGCAAGGAGAAGTAGATGGGCTCACAATGTGTTTAGCCACAGAGGCAACATGGTTTGATTTGGACATGGGAGGTTAAGGAAAGAGAAGACCCAAGGATGACTCCCAGGTTTTGTTTGATTGAGTGAATGTGATGCTGTTGACAGAGGGGAGAAGGCAGGAAGAGGAACAGTTTTCAGGATACGATGATGTTGGGCATTATGAGTTCTGTGCAGGCTGTATGTTTGCAATGCCTGTTAGAAACTCACGTTAAAATGTTGAGTAAACAATTAGATATCAGAGTCTGGAGCTCAGGGATGGAGTCAGCTGGAGGTAAAGTTTTTGGAGTCATTTTTTGAATAAAGATGGTATTTAGAGTTGTGGGATTTATATGATCACACAGGGTATTACCTATAGCAGTTTAGGATAGCGTTCAAGGGGATGCCAACACCCATCTATCGGGGGATGAGTCAGCAGAGGAGACTGAGAAGTAGTGGCTATGTGTGGTAGGAATACAAATTAGAAGAGTATGCTGGATAGAATAATGCCCCCCAGAAAAGTCAGCATCCTAACCCCTGGGAACTGTGAACACGTCAGGTTATATGGCAAAGGGGAACTGAAGTTGAGGGTGAGATTAAGGTTGCTAATCAGCTGGCTCAGGGAGTTTATCTGGATTATCTGGTTGGGCCCAATGTAATCATTAGGGCCCTTAAAAATAGAAGAAAGAGGCAGAGGAGGGAGAAAGGGGGGGAGATGTCATGATGGAAGAGTGGTCAGAGTAATGCAGTGTGCTGGCTCTGAGAGTGGAAAAAGAGAACCTCTATAAGCTGGAAAAGGCAAGTTAACAGATTCCCCCTCCCCATGAGGAAGGAACACAGCATTGCCAAAACCATAATTGGAGTCAGTGTGGATTTCTGACCTACAGAACTGTAACAGAATAAATTTCCAGTAGAACCTCTATAAGCTGATCACCCAAGGGACTGTAACAAGTTGGTCAACACATGGAGGTGGTCAACATAAGGAACTAGGCCTACTGTACTGATACAGACACAGGGTACATGTCCAGTCTGTGAAAATTAGGTCAACTTAAGGAGGTGGTCAGTGTAGGGAGGTTCTACTGTATATTGTTTTACACCACTAAGTTTGTGGCAGTTTGTGACAGCAGCAAATAGAAATGAATACAGAGAGAATGGCTTCCCAGTTGCCATGAAAACAAAGCATGTTAGGGAGTGAGTGGGCCACTGTGCTATGTGCCACTAGGAGTTTGAGTAAAATGACCATGGACAAGTGACCGCTGATTTGGCCTCATGGAGAACACTGGTAAACCCGCAGGAGCAGGAATAGCAACTAAAGCTCAAATGAGAACAGATGGCAAGTGTAGACACTGTTTCAAATGGTTTGTTTAATGTGTTAGAGAAATGGGAACATAAGGAAAGGGGGAGTTCTGATAAGGGTTTATATGAACACAGGAGCAGGTGTGGACGGAAGTGTGGGTGTGGTGTGTTTGTTCACTTGAGCACCATAAATGAGGGCAAAATGGATGATGCAGGAAGAAGAGAGACAATTGCAGGAATGAAGTCCTTTCAATAGGGACGAGGAAATGGGATCTGATGTGCAGGGGGCAGGGCTGACCTTAGTAACAAGGTCAGTATTATCCACTGTAACAGGAGGCCAGGAGTCTGTGGGTTGATGAAAGTGATAATAACCTTTGTATCTCTTAATATTCTGCAAATTTGCACATGGTAGGTATCAATAAACATTTGCCAGTCAAATGAATAAATGAATGAAGGGATATTTTGATACAAAATTACAACTAGATAGTAGGAATAAGTTCCAATGTTCTCCATAGCAAGGTTACTACAGTTAATAATAATTTATTGTATACATATGAATAGCTATATGAGAGAGGATTTTAAGTGTTTTCAACATGGCTCGGCACCTGTGGCTCAGCGGGCTAAGGCGCAGCCACGTACACCTGAGCTGGTGGGTTCGAATCCAGCCCTGGCCTGCCAAACAACAATGATGGCTGCAACCAAAAAATGGCCGGGCGTTGTGGTGGGCACCTGTAGTCCAAGCTACTTGGGAGGCAGAGGCAAGAGACTCACTTGAGCCCAGGAATTGGAGGTTGCTGTGAGCTGTGATGCCATGGCACTCTATCCAGGGTGAAAGCTAGAGGCTCTGTCTCAAAAAAAAAAAAAAAAAAGTGTTTTCAACATAAAAAAAGATATGTGTTCAAGATTATGAATATGCTAATTACCCTGATTTGATCATTACATAGTGTATACATTTATCAAAATCACTATCAAATCAATATCAAATATAATTAATAATTTATGTCAATTAAAAAAAATAATAATAATATGGAATATATGACAAAATGTTAATGTCCTTCCAAGAAAGAAATCCATTAAAATGAAGTAAAAATTGAAGAACCTCTGAAAAATGGTAGCGAAATCAAGCTTTTCTTCTATTTTGTCATTATCTCATGTCAAGTAATTGCTATGTGGCACAAATATAACTCATGGGATGAGATTTTAAAGCACTGCTTTTACCTCTGTAGTAAAGTAAGTTCACCTCCTGCCCCTGAATGAAAACAAAAATATTTGGTTACTGCAGTTACTGTTAGTTGCTCCATAGTCTCACTTTAGTTAAAACATGTAGTCATCAAAATTCTGAACTTGAGTAAAAGTTGAAGCCTCCCCCGTGCCCCTGGAGTATGGTAAGCTTCTTCTCTCATCTCATACAATGCTTCTATTCCTCCTCTTAACTTATTCCTTTATCCAACCCTTCACCCAAGGTTCTGACCCTTCCAGGTATGAAGCTGGAGACAAGGGGACAGTCAGGACAAGCAAGAGCACTTTGATCACAGAGCAGGTGCATTACCTGGGCGTGACTTTGGCTTAAAGCTGATTCTACTAAGGGACACCTTCATGAGGTATTCTGAGAATCCATCCACTTTCTTGGAAACACCTGTTGTGTCTCTGTGCTACCTGGTTGCTTATGTTTTCCTTAGCCCATAACAATGTAGCAATTTGCACAACTTCCCTGTGCAGCCCATTGGGAAAGCACCAAAGATGACTCCAGGATCGTGCTCTCTCACTCATGACCCATAGCAAACACTCACCTGTTCTTAGCCCCGGTGACCCCTAGGGGCGCTGTCGGGGGGCCCTAACCCAACTACCTCCTCTTCAGCTCTTCTGTCATAGCTACCTGGCCAGTCTTTTACTCTTGATATTTCTCAGAGAAGAGTCAAATACCCTTTCACTGTGTCTTTCAATCTTGGAAAATACATCAGACTCTCTCCACGTGGTCCAGCTAAAGGTCTGGCTTCAGGTGAGGGGCAGGCACCACTCAGAACTCATCCTTTTTAGGGAACATAGACTCTCAATATAGCTTTGCAAAGAAATCTTTCGAAGTTGTTATACTCCAATCTCCTTCTCTACCCTTAGGGTGAGGAGGTAAAGAATAATCTACTAGTTCTCAGCCTCTTGCTTTGTAAATCCTGGTGTAGGACTTTAACTTGGAACAGGCATCTGCTGTTCTGTGACCTAAACTTCCATTTCACCATCCTGTTACAAGGTATTGCAAATGTTATACAGTTAGTATTTTCTATTTTTACATCTAACCCAATTTTCTCAGGCCTCACCAGATTGGGGATATAAAATAAAGTTTCAGTCTATCTTTATGCCCAAATTATGATGGCAAAAGCCCCAACTGTTTAATGACTAGTAATTAGCACATTTTCAAGTGTCCCCAAGATATTTTGGGGAATTCCCCACAAGGGTACCACACATGTGCCTACAATCCAGTCAGTGACTGCCTCGTATCTACTCTCTCCTTTCTTTTCTACTCCAGCTTATAATTTTCCACATTGCCTGTCTACGGATTTGAGGAGTGTCAGATCAATACTGGGTTCCCTGGGGAGACATAGGAAATGGCCTTCTCTTCAATTAGGTGCCACATATGGTCACCGGAATTCTGAAATGGCTCTTTTTCTTTTTGCCAGAGATTAACTTTTGGCCATTTCCTTCTTCCCATGCATCCTTAAAATCTCTTCTTCAAAAATAGAGCCATTATTTTTCCAACTGCCACTATATTGAGACAGGGAAGTCCAACTCAGAGGGTCCAACTCAAAGAGTTAGAACAACTCCTATTCCTTAACTCCCACAAACCACAAACTCCACCATCCAGTTTTCTTCCTTTTTCTCTTGCATGCCCTCATATAAAACATAAACCTCGGCTCGGCGCCTGTGGCACAACGGGCTAAGGCACCAGCCATGTACACCTAGGTGGCGGGTTCAAATCCAGCCTGGGCCCGCCAAACAACAATGATGGCTGCAACCAAAAAAAAAAAAAAATGGCCGGGTGTTGTGGCGGGCGCCTGTAGTCCCAGCTACTTGGGAGGCAGAGGCAAGAGACTCGCTTGAGCCCAGAAATTGGAGATTGCTGTGAGCTGTGATGCCACGGCACTCTACCCAGGGTGACAGCTTGAGGCTCTGTCTCAAAAAAAAAAAAACAAACATAAACCTCTGTGCATATTAATGGATGGAAGGGAAGGGGACATGGACATCTCACTAGTAACTTTTGGTCCAAAATTCCACTCGCTAAGGGTAGTCTAGTATTATCTTTCTTTTACTTTCTAAACTCAAGAGCCATTCAAAAAAAGACCATTTTCTGAATGGCTCTTGAGTTCAGAGCCAGAATTGCTAGTCTGCTACTAATGGAAGCGAGATTATAAATATGTAAACATTTATAAGAACAAAGAGTATCTCAAGAAGGACCCATAAGAAACTAATCTATGGCCAAAGCTTAAGCAGAAAAAATGCCCAGGAAAGCTTCCCAGAGAGTCCACCACAACAATGCTTCCACTCATTCCTCTCATCACACAAGGGTAACTTTCCAAGAGTTTCAGTGGGGAATCATCAGGCATCCACCTTATAGCCCTGATTTGGCTTCTCCTGACTTCTTTTTGTTTCCTAATCTTAAAAATCCCTTAAGGGGCATCCACTGTTTGTTTGTTTGTTTTTAGTTAGTAATGTAAAAAAACACTACATTAACATGGTTAATTTCCAGCGGCGCCCGTAGCACAGTGGGTAGGGTGCTGGCCACATACACCGAGGCTGGTGGGTTCAAACCCAGCCTGGGCTAGCTAAAACAACAATGACAACTGCAACAACAACAACAAAATAGCTGGGCATTGTGGCAAGCGCCTGTAGTCCCAGCTACTTCGGAGGCTGAGGCAAGAGAATCGCTTAAGCCCAAGAGTTTGAGGTTGCTGTGAGCTTTGACGCCACGGCACTCTACCCAGGGCAACAGCTTGAGACTATGTCTCAAAACAAACAAAAAAAAAATTTCCTATGACCATCAGTTCTTTAGAGGTTGACTAAATGGCTGGTATCATTGCTTATAAGTATCTTGACCAGCCGTTCTCAACTGGTGGGTCGCAACCCACAGGAACTGAATTAAAGGGTTGTGGCATTAGGAAGGTTGAAAACCAGTGAGCTTGACTGTGATGGAGCCCATGTTGAGAAATAAAGCTTATATTTTTAATTTTTATCTTTTAATTCCATTTTTCCATGAAGTCCCCTTATATGTAAAGAAATCTAACAGTTTAGAATCAGAATACATCCAAAACTTCAAGTGAGATTGGAAAAAAAGTTGAAAAGAAGAACCCTGATAACATAACAACAAAACAAACAAACATGTTATGTTTGATAACATAACAAAATATGCTGATGATATTTACCCAGTTCATCTTGACAGAAGCTTTCTGGAGGATTGATATACTTCATGGTGCTCACATCTAACTTCCAATTGTGCTTTGTGCATCTAACAGACCTGGATGAAAAATTGTATTTAGGTTTATAAAATGGTAAAGGTAAAAGTTAATACTGATTAGACTTCAATGCATTACTTTATAATAAAAGTAAATTAATTATGATGACATTAATTGGGTGAACACAAAATATATGGAAGAAAAACTATCAATAATGAATATTCAAATATCTAGGGAAATATAAACTATCAATAGGTGATTTAAAAAATGAAGATAAACTCTGTGTCACCAAATGACACGTTAGAGATCAGTGGAGACAATGGAATAAAATAGTCTTAGGAAACAGCTGCCTTAGGAAAGTCAAAAGAGATGAGATTCCTGTGGAGCAAACAGAATGAAGACTGGAGTTATAAACACATACCTGTGATTGACACTCACTCTGCAATCCTTCACCTCTAGTGTTCAAGTACAGTTTTCATTTTCCAAAGAAAAGATTGCATTATAGTTTAAAGTTGCAGACCAGAGTCGCAAGATAAAACACAGGATGCTCAGATAAATCTGAATTTCAGATAAACAACAAATAATTGTTAAATATAAGTACACATCACACAATGTTTGAGACATACTTATTCTGAAAATTTGTTGTTTAGCTGTAATTTAAATTTAACTGAATTATCTGTGAACTCCAGCCACCGTGTTTCAGAATGAGAATGAGAACCAGACTGTAACAAACAGGATACTTAGTGCCTCTTTCCCCCAACATTTCTTTTCAGATCTTCAAGGGAGTTGGGGAGGGGTTGGAGGTGACATACAAACAATTCTATTTCTTGTCTTTATTTTAGTAGCATTTTTGGTGACGTTTCGGTCGTTTGGGATTTTTTTAAGAATTAAATAATATTTTTTTACAAAGAAATGTCTCAAACCAGATACATCAACTTTTTAAAAACTAAAAACATCTACTTTAACATATAAGTGAATCATGCTGACTTTTCTGAGCTTTATTATATATAGAATTTCTTATGTTCTTTCCTAGTATAAGGCAAAAAACATATTCCAAGCTTCAATTTATGAAAGAGCATTTTGTAACACCTGCTTTATCATCAGTGAGTACCTAACAGCCTTTTAGTAATTAAGATAGAACATTCCAGCTGCAGCTACTTAGTACACTGGGCCATAAAAGGGGCAATTAGAAAAACCATGTGCTTATGGGGGGCAGATAGACAGGTGGGAGAACACAATTTCACAAACAGGTTGTGAAAGACTGTTAGACTTTAAAAACTGTTAGGCTGTTAGACAATTTCACAAACAGGTTGTGAAAAACTGTTAAAACAGGTTGTGTAAGCTGTGGTTGTGTCATTTTCGTTATGAGTCAAGAGAGGATAAATGACTGGTAGAATAGAACTGTAGGTCCCTGTTCTTGATGGGAACCTGGAAAGTGAAAAAGACAGTTTCTCCACATGCATATCTACAGAGACACCCAAGCAGAAGTAACCAAATTCAAAGAAGTAGACGTGAGAGTGTGAGTTACCAAAGGTCTGCAGTTTCAACACACAAGTTGCTTGCTGGGCTGCATCAATACAGTGGAAGAACTTGGTTTTCTCATATACAGGGAATCTAAGAGAACTGGGTTCGCCTATCAACAGAGGACGGTAGAACTAGTATCAATCACCCCCAAGGCTTTGTATGAAAGAGAGAAAGGCTAGTAGATGGTAAAGCTTCTGGTTATACCTAGATGAGTAAAACAGATACAAAAACAATGTGAGTTCCTAAAAATATTCCCTGCACATGGCTACACAAGAAGCTCATGGCATAGAAATAATAACAGCAACTATAACCCACTTCTATTGGCGTTCTTTTAAGTGCTTTTTTGCGTTTGGCACCAGGTAATCCTCTGAGCAACCTGATAAAGGAGGTAATATTTTCATCTTCTCTTTACAAATGAGAAGATGGAGGCCCAGAAAAGGAAATTTGTTCAAGATTATTACTGAGCTGGTAAGTGGTTGAGCCATTTATCTTAGCCAGACAGTCTATAGGGATGATGATGCCCTTAACCACTAAGTTTTGACACCTCCTTAAATGGCTGGCTAAAGAGATGCTGTGTGAAAGAGCTCACTAAGGAGAGAAACAAAGCATAGAAAACCCGAGTTTCAAGACTGCAATCCTTGGAAGGGAAAACTCAATGCCCTGGAATGCTAGCAGAAGTGCACCAGTTACAGAACTGTTGCCTGAGGCATCCCTGCCTTGAATGCACTGAGCAGATGAAAGCCAATCAAATCAGGCTGCCAGCAAATTACCTAGATGTTCTAGGTAATTAGAAGTTACCAGCTAAAAAAAGAGATGTCCCAGGCTCAGCACCCGTAGCTCAGTAGTTAGGGTGCCGGCCACATACACGGGGTTGGCGGGTTTGAACCTGGCCCCGGCCTGCTAAAAGACAATGACAACAACAACAAAAATAGCTGGGCATTGTGGTGGGCACCTGTAGTCCCAGCTACTTGAGAGGCTGAAGCAAGAGAATAGTAAGCTCAAGAGTTTGAGGTTGCTGTGAGCTGTGATGCCACAGCACTCTACTGATGGTGACATAGTGAGACTGTCTTAAAAAAAAAAAGTGTCCTATTAACTAATTTGGACATATTTATAGTGAAAATATAGTCATTGTTTATCTAAAATACAAATTTAACTGGGCACCCTATATTTTTATTTTCCAATCTGGCAGCCCTGTCTGAGAAGCTAAGCAAGATACAGATGCAATAATGGTTAACATTTAAAAATCTAATAATATTTGAGTCTGGACCCTGAAACTAGCTATGCAATGAAGCAAATTTGTGTGCAGGTGTAAGACATTCTAAACCTGGGCCACTATCTTCTATACAATTATAAGTAGGAAACTCTTGTACAAACCCAGCTCCTTCTGGGTGTACTAGTGCTTACCTGTCCACAAATGACCTGAAAAATAAGATGGACAATGCAGAGGAAGAAAAAAGCCTAACACCAAATGACTAAAACCATATAGATTAAGTGAAGTTAAAGTAAAGTTTGAAAGATGGGGTTAACCACTCATAGCATTACTGGTGCTGTGAATCAGGCTGATGGCATACACCCTAAGACCCTTCTGGGTTCTGCTAGGCAGTATCACTATCTCCTTAGCAGTCATTGAAAACAGGAACTAAAACTTGTTTAATCTTATTCTGTTATTGTGGCTGCACTGGAGAGACTTAATCTGTATGGCAGGGGGCAGATTAGTTCTAAGAAGTGAACAGAAGAGCCACTGTTCAGGGTGGAGGCAGTTAGGACTCTGCTGTTTTTGTTTTCTAAATACAAGCAGGCTTCCCGGCTCGGCACCTGTGGCTCAACAGGCTAAGGTGCCAGCCACGTACACCTGAGCTGGCGGGTTCGAATCCAGCCCAGGCCCGCCAAACAACAATGACGGCCGCAACCAAAAAATGGCCGGGCGTTGTGGCGGGCACCTGTAGTACCAGCTACTTGGGAGGCAAAGGCAGGAGACTCGCTTGACCCCAGGAATTGGAGGTTGCTGTGAGCTGTGATGCCACAGCACTCTATCCAGGGTGACAGCTTGAGGCTCTGCCTCAAATTAAAAAAAAAAAAAATACAAGTAGGCTTCCTGGAAAATTCTGTCTGCTTTGCGGCAGGGTTTGGAAAAGTGCCTTCCTGGACACACACACAAACATATTTCTGAGGCAGCAGGAAAAGAAACTTTTAGGAGGAGGCTTGGGTCTTTGAACACAAAATCAGGTACATGTGTGCCTTCTCCCTGGATACCCAAACACTCACACACACAAACACATGTAACCTAGAGGTTTTATTATCTATCAAACTAAAATAAATTTTAAATTAGAGTTCTTAGGAGAGAGAGGAAGATGTAGCAAAACACACAATGTTGAGATCAGAGAGATGTCCTAAATGAGCAAAAGCCACAAAACTTACTAGGGGAAGTCATATGCCAATTGGTTCATTTCAAATTTCTAGATGAACACATTTCCTGTCAAATCTAATTGCAAAAACGAGTCACCAGTGAGAAAGCAAAAGACTCTCGGTACCTTCCATCTAAATCCTCGATATCTTTTATGAACAGGCCTCCTTGGTGCTTGCACATATTCTTACATGCTCTCAGGTGGCACCTGTCCTTGTATAAGATGTAGTCTTTGCCAGTGCTCTTATTTCGGAAGAAATTGATTCCTTCCTTAAGACTGGCAATCTCAAGAGGCGACAGACACAGCAGGATCTCAGCTCTTTGTTCAACGCTATGAAAAAACAAACATTTTGAGAGGAAAAGATTAACAATGTTAGATTTTAAGAGAATCATTTAGAACTGACAGCTCAAAAGCCCTCTTCATTGAACTACTTGGGCTGCCCCTCCCTCCGAGTCCCCAGGCAACGTGGCTGTCCCGATGGTGCACTTTCTCCCTGCCTTTACTGGATGTAATTGTATATCCTACTTGCTGAAAGTCCCTCTTCACTCTGCTAGAGAACTAACACCCCTCTTACTTGCCTGCCCGCAGTCTGCCGGCTTCTCTCTGAGGGCATTTGGACAGAAAAAGTTGCTCTTTTCGCTTGTCTTGCTCATTGGTTTCCACTAGTTGGCCTGGAGAGAGAATGTTCACTCCAGCTTACTATTTCCGTTGCTGTTCCGCCCTCTACCACACCTCTTTTAAAAGCCTGACACTATTCAGAAGCCACTGTATTCTCTCTCTCTTTTCCACACTTTCACATCTGGATTTCCCTTTGCCTGAAACACAGCTCCTTCCTCACCCTTCCCACTCAGCATCATCAGCCTTGGTTCAAGCACAACTGAGTTATCCCCGGCTTGGGTGAGCCTTCGACTAAGATACCCCTACCCAGGTCCAGTATCTCTGCTCTGTAAAACATTATCAGACAGTGCCTGCCACCCTGCCCTTTTACTCACACGCGTGCTCTTTATCTGTTCTGGTTTCCTCTCCCAACCACTCCGCAGACTGCCTGTCACGTAGCCTTTTCTATGCTAGTTCCTCTCTACTTAATTAACCTCCTCCCACCCCCACCCCACCCCCGCAACTGCGCTCAATTCAACTAACTTAGGAAAAGCTCCAAAGCCCGCACACTGTACCTCATGATTGCACTAATGTACACAGCTATGATTTAATAAAAAATAAAAATTTAAAAAAGAAAAGAAAAAAGAAAACGATTTCATGTTTTTACTTGAAAAAACACGTCACACTTCTCAAACCCCAATCTCTAAACAGACTCTCTTTATAATGCAACTCTGGATTGTAAAAAAATGCAATGTTTGCCAAGAAGGCTTTCAAAATATCTTCTGCAAACCGGTGATATGAAATCTGGCACATGTTTTTTAATTTTACATTCTACTTCAAAGAAAAAGTGTCCCAAATTCTCTTCGTGTGTTAAAATTGATTTGGAGCCCAAGCACACTTGTGGCGTTTTTACTTTCATTTTAAGAAGTACTGCGCATTTCTTAAATGGGATAAAAATAATTTTAAAAATGTGGAAAGGTCAGTTTCTTGTGAATTTCCTATGCCTCAATTCCATGGATGGACTGTGTCCATTCATTGATACACTCATTCACCTTGCCCCGGGAGGAAGCGACTGTATTCATTCGTTTCCTGGCCAAGGAACCCATACACCTATATATACCCTGAGGCTAGAGGCCTAGAGGAGACGGGGAAAGACCGGGAGAGGAACGGAGAGAGCTGCTCTCTCCCCACTTGAAATCTCTCCCTCTACCAGGAGCTTTGGTGTTTTCTGTATTCTTTTCTGTAAATCAATTCTGTCTTACCACGGAGGGGTGGGGGTGGGGTGGGGAAATAATGTAATGAAGAATAATAAAATACATGTATTTGAAAAAAAAAACTGTGGAAAGGTAGGGAATAACAGAAAAGCTAATTTTAGTTTTAAACCTGTGAAAGCATAGCCCAGTAATTATGATCCATTTCCTGAAAGAAGATTCTTCTTGTTACCCCTGTCCCAAATTTCTGGTAATTCTGTTCACAATAGACTTGAAACTATTAAAAAAAAATATATTTCAAGTGTATTTGATAGGAAGGAATCCATTCTGAATTTCATGACTTTCTTTTTTGACGGTTTATTCTTGCAAGTGCAAATATCTGACACCAAGTCAAAGTAAGCACCAAGGCAATTCCTGCAATAATTATTCCAAAAGTGTAAAAGGATAATTTGTTTTACTTGATTGAATGGATTATATAGCCAAAGTTCCATGTTAGACTGTAAGCTGTTTCATGTAAAGCATGTTGAACTAACTACACCTCTGTTTTCATTTGCATGTGAGTCACATTGGAACAGAAGGCAAAAGAAAAAAAATGTGTTCTCCTCCATACATGGCTTTTTGAGTTTGTTTTTTGGTTGGGGTTTTTTTGTTTGTGTTGAGACATTGTCTCACTCTGTTGCCCTGGTAGAGTGCAGTGATATCATAGCAACCTCAAATCTTGAGCTTGAGCGCCTCTTGCCTCAACCTCCCAAGTAGCTGGGACCACAATGCTCAGCTAGTTTTTCATTTTTATTTATTTATTTATTTATTTTTTGAGACAGAGTTACTATGTCACCCTTGGTAGAGTGCCATAGCATCACAACTCACAGCAACCTCCAACTCTTGGGCTTAACCAATCAATTCTCTTGCCTTAACCTCCCTAGTAGCTAGGATTATAGGTGCCTGCCACTACGCCCAGCAATTTTTTTGTTGTAGCTGTCGTTGTTTGGCAGACCTGGGCTGGGTTGGAACCCACCAGCCTGGGTGTATGTGGCTGGTGCCCTACCCACTGAGCTATGGGGGCTGCCCATATTTTTTTTTTTATTGTTGGGAATTCATTGAGGGTACAAAGGACAAGGTTACATTGATTGGATGTGTTAGGTAAAATCCCTCTTATAATTGTGTCCTGCCCCCAAAAGGTGTGTCACACATCATGACCCCACCACACACACTCCTTTCCCTCCTTCCCTCTCTCTGCTCTCCCCTTCCCCACCATGTACTAGGTCATTAATTGTCCTCATATGAGAAATGAGTACATAGAATTCTTGCTTCTCTATTTTTGTGATGCTTTACTAAGAATAATGTGTTCCACTTCCATCCATGTTAATACAAAAGGTGTAAAGTCTCCATCTTTTTAAATGGCTGTATAGTATTCCATGGTATACATATACCATAGCTTGTTACTCTATTCCTGGGTTAGTGGGCATTTGGGCTGTTTCCACATTTTGGTGATTGTAAATTGAGCTGCGATAAATAGTCTAGTGCAAGTGTCCTTATGGTAAAAGGATTTTTTTTTCTTCTGAGTAGATGCCCAGTAATGGGATTGCAGGATCAAATGGGAGGCCTAGTTTGAGTTCTTTGAGAGTTCTCCGTACTTCCTTCCAAAAAGGTTGTATTAGTTTGCAGTACCACTAGCAATGTAAAAGTGTTCCCTTCTCATGATTCAGCAATTGTGCTCATTGGTATTTACCTAAAGAAGTTAAAAAGTTACATTCACACAAAAATTTACACACAGATGTTTATAGCAACTTTATTCATAATTGTCTAAACTTGGAGGTAATCTAGATGTTCCTCAATAGGTAAAAGAATAAATACACTTGCTACATCCAGTCAATGGATTATTATTTAGTGCTACAAAGAAATGAGCAATTAAGCCATGAAGGACATGGAGGAAATGTATATGCATATTACCAAGTGAAAGAAGCCAATCTGAAAAGACTATATACTGTATGATTCCAACTATATGACATTCCAGAAAAAGGCCAAATTGTAGAGATAGTTGTTGCCAGAGGTTAGGAGTGAAAAAGCGATGAATAGGGAAGCATGGGAGATATTTACTGGGGATATTTTACTATCCTGCATGATACTATCATTGTGTATACATACTATTATACATATGTCAAAACGCATAGAATGAACAACACCAAGAATGAACTCTAATATAAACTATGAACTTTAGATGATAGTAATGTGTCAGTGTACATTCATTGATTACAACAACCTACTGCTCTAGTGCAGGATGCTGATAGTGGGAGAGGTTGTGTATGTGTGGGAAAAGAGAATATATGGGAGCTCTCTGTAATTTCTGATCATTTTTTGCAGTGAATATAAACAACTCTAAGAAATAAAGTCTATTTTTAAAAAAAAGTAATGGGCTCTCAAAACACAAAAGATAGGTCTGAAACATTAATGCATCTTGCTAAGGAAAAAACATTAATGCAAAAGCTACATGATTTCAACTACATGATTTTCTGAAAAAGAAAAACTACAGAAACAATAGAAGATTCAGTGATTATCAGAGTTCCAGGAAGAGATGTAAGAGTTGAATAGGTGAAACATGCAGAATATTTCAGATGGTGAAATTATTCTCTATTATACTGCAATGGTGTACACATGACAATTTATATTGATCAAAACTCATAGTGCTTTACAACACAAAGAGTGAACCTTAATGTAGTTAAATTTTTACAAAATTATTTAGGTAGACAGGAGATCCACTATGACAAAAGAATACAAGTGTATTACAAATGTATGAAACAACCTAGCTGAAGTAGGTATGGGGAAAAGGTGCTGGCTAAAGTATCTTTGGAAATGAATGGAGTCTATAACACCAAAGGCCAAAGGAACTGCACACAAGCACTGTGCTCTAGTTGTTAAAGTTGTTTTGCATGAGAATATGAGTTAACAGTTCTTGTATTTCTGTACTTGTACACTAGAATTGCATAATTAAATAAATGAATGACAATAGTAAGAGCCATTTCTCACCATTAGGGTGAGAATTTATCAATAAGCAAGGGGAGGAAGCTAGAATGACCCATGCAATAATGGGTCAGAGTTAGAGACATCAGTTTGAAAGTATGTTTAGCTTAATGTAGATACTAGTAGACACAAATAAACGTATTTATAGATATATGTATATACATGCACAAGTTAATATCCAAACATTTATTTCCATGCTAAGTCAGCTGAGAGTTCCTACAAGCAATAATACCCATAACAAGCACATCTAGCACCCAGATCATATGGTGTGTCCAACCTTTTTTTTCCTTCTGCCATTCATTGGGAGAATAAGAGTTGTCTTGCACCACACATTAAATACACAAACACTAATGAAAGCTGATGAGCAAGAAAAAAAAAAGGTCTGTGCATATTTTTCATGATATCCAACACCACAGATAAGCAAAACAGTCCTCAAATAATCTGCATACAGTCTGCAGGCCTCAGGTTGAATACCCCTGGAACATGATTCTCCAAAAAAAGTAACCAGGACTCCTTTAAGAAATGGCTGATTCCATTTTAATTTACTGATGGTAAATTTATTAAATACTGATGGTATTTATATTTTTAATATAACATTGTATATTGCATTATTATTCTTCATTATGGAATTATAAGAAGAAAATGAAAAAAAAAGAAAGAAGAAGAAATGGCTGATTCCAGGACTGCTACAGGAAATAGACAAGATGAGTTTGAAGTATCTTATAGTGGCAGAGGGTAAAGAAGGGCTTACATAACAAACTGACCCCCTGCAGATATACAGGGTTATGTCAAATCAAAGGAATAAAGAAATCAGTCAAAAGAACTCCCAATGACCAAAGCTGGAATATTTTGCAATAAAGTACTATTAGATTATAACCTAAACTATAAAATAAATATTCATGAGTCATACTCAAATAAATAAATGATTGAATAAACAAATAAGTGAGGAAGTGGTTTTAGAACAGAACAGTTCCAAATAATTTGTGTAGAAACTCAGCCCTCAAGGAAGGGGAACATAAATTCTCACCTTTAAATATGAACTTCACATAGGGATTTCTTGTCAAAGAATACAGTATATAAATGAGAGGAGAGGGAGTAGCTTTTGCAGTAGAGAAATGTCATAAACACTACCTCATCCAGGTGATCAAAGTCAATAGCAACAGTAATTAATTATGTTATAATAGTATGTAACTTTGATATGATGTAATGAAAATGGCATTATACTTCTGTAGTTTTCCTTCTCAAAACTCATAACCTCAGTCTAATTATGATGAAAAACTCAGATAAATTCCAATAGGGAGGCATCCATTCTGCAAAATACTTGAAACTGTCAAGGTCATCAAAAGCAAGAAAAATTAGAGCAATTATAATAGCTAAGAGGAGCCCAAGGGGACATGATGACTAAATAGATGTGACCTTGGAACAACAACAACAGAAAAAGTCAGGTAAAACTGAGGATATCTGAGGATATCTCAGAGCATTAAAGTAAGAAAATTAATTTAAAGATGTAAGGATTAGAAAGAAAACAAATATTTTTCATTATTTGAAAATAGTTGTATTATATATATAAACATTCCAAAGTGCCCACATATAAATAAGACTCTATGAAAATTTAGCACAGTTATGAGATACACAAAAAAGAGCTTGAGAAATCAACTTATCCTCATACCAGCAACAAATAATAAAAAAATTAAATTTTTAGAAAATACTATTTTAAAATAGCATAAAGTATGAAATATCAAGGAATAAACCTAACAAAATATGTGAAGATCTCTACAGAGAATACTATACAAGTCTGTTGAAAGACATTAAGCACATCTATAGATGGAAGTAGTATGTTCATAGATTGGGAGCTCAGTATTATGAAGATATCAATTTATAACAATTTGATTTATGGATTTGCTATAATCCCTATCAAATCTTCAGAATTTTTGTTTGTTTGTTTTTTGTTTCATTTTATTGACAGCTTTAAAACTTATTTTAAATTTATTAGAAAATGCAAAGGCCCAAAAAGAAATAAAACATTCTTGAAGAGGAACAAGATGTGAGAGGAATTATCCTATTAATATCAAGACTTATTATAAACTATAATAATTAAGATAGTATAGTACTGGCTCAATGATAGACGAAATAACTAAGGAAACAAAATAGAGACCTGGAAGCACATTCATATATTTACTAATACTCAATAAGTTACACTGTAGATCAGTAGGGAAAGGATAAATGTTTCCACAAATCCAGAGCCCCTTTTGAGAAAATAAGTTGTACTCTCAACTTATACCATAGACAAAGGCAATTCCAGACAGATTAAAGACTTCAATTCAAAAGGCAAGCCATCAAGATTTTGGAAATACTTAGGAAAAAATTTTCATGATCTTGGAATAGAGTGATTTTTTTTCAACGAAACACAAAATGCCACCCCCAACAAAAATTATTGACATTATAGATCATATTAAAAGGTAACTTATATTCATTCAAAAATATCATGCAAGAGTAAAAAAATAAGACACACATGCAATATTTGTGACACACACATGACGAGGAACTTCTGTGCAGAATATATAAGAACTTTTACAAATCAATAACAAAAAGACAGGAGGGAAGGGGCAAGATGGCCAACTGGAAGCAGCTTCCATAAGAGTTTCCAAAAGGAAGGATAACGTCCAGAAAATGCCCAATTAAGTGGAAGACTGGGAGCCCAGCTAAGAGAGAAGTGATAACTGCTGGTCACCTCTGCTGAGGCAAGCTTCAACTCTAAGAAAGAAAGCTTCAGATACAAAATTCATCTAAAAAGAAAACTATCCATCCCCTCCCCGAAGAAAGCTGTGGTCTTTTTTGTTTCCTCTCTTTTTCTCTTCTTTTGCTCCTGCAGGTTTTCAACAGACGAGCAGTGAATGGACCTCTTGTCTCACCAAACGGGAGAGTGCTGTGGGAAGTGGGGAACTGCTTCCCCCTGAGAAACCTTGCCATGTCTCTAAACACTCTCTTACTAGGCAGAAAAATTGAACTAAAGTTTTCCCTGCCATTCTGAACTTCCAGTGCACCCCTCCCCCCCTTATCTGATGAACTAGAAGTCTATCCCCTGCTGAGACTGTGAGAGGAGGTTCTCAAACAGCATCCCCCCTCCTTGTCCGCAGACCAAGCGCCTGGCCCCACAAGAGACTCCAGGGGCTGTACTGAGCTTCCCCCTCAACCGCCCACACGGCCAGAGACTCCTCTGAGTGCCACAATGCCCCAGTGGGCCGAGTCACCTGGGCAGGTGGCTCCATCCACCAACAGAGACTCTGCCAAGTGTGCACGACACCCCAGCAGGCCAGGCTGCCAGGGTAGGCAGAACCACCCTCTGCCAGAGTCTCCGCCAAGCACGCGACCCCCCAGAGGACCAGGCCACTGGGGCAGGTGGGTCCACCCGCCACCAGAGTCTCCACCCAGTGCACACAACCACCCAGAGGGCTGGGCCACCCGGGCAGGTGGGACCACCCTCCACCTGAGACTCCACTGAGCGGGCGTGACCTCTATGTGGGCCATACCCCCTGGGCACCCAAGCCCTTCCCAGTCAGCACCGCCCTTTCCAGGGGCTCCAGGAGCTGTGCAACCCATGTCCTCCTCCCCCTCGCCCTTCCAGCCTCCACACCCGACCCGCCCATCTGGCCAGGGTTTCGGGAAGCCACATGATCTCACACCCTCTCTTTGGCGCCCTCCCTACCTCTGTGCAGAGCCCTCTGCCCGGCCAGAGACTGCTGGAGCCACGGGGTCTCTTTCCCAAAGTCACTGGGCACCAGGGAGTCCCAGAACCAAGTGCACCTTCCCCAGCCTTCCTGCTGGATCCGTGGGTACCACGCTTGACTCTGGAGTTGCTCCCACAGCCAAAACTCCCTAGCTGGAGCAGTCGCAGAGAAGCTACAAAAAGTCACTTCCTATAAATATCCAGCAAAAATAAAGTGATCCTGACGTGGTCCAATCTTGGAAAGACACCTCTCCAACCCTGAGGACAGCCAGAGACAACAGCAAAAAACAATCATGAGGTGGAATCAATGGAAAAACTCTGGCAATATGAATAATCGGAGTAGATCAACTCCCCTAAGGAAAGATAAGGCAGACACAGCACAAGATCTCATGCACAAACAAATGGTTGAGATGTCAGAAATCGAATTTAGAATATGAATAGCAAATAAGATAAACAGAATGGAGGAAAAGATGGAACTAGAATTTCAAGCAGTAATGAAAAGATGTGTCAAGAATTCAACCAATTCAAAGACAAAATGACCAAAGATTTTGACACATTGAGACAAGAATTTGCAGCCCTCTAAGATCTGAGAAATACAGTAGAAGCCCTCAGTAACAAAATGGAGCAAGCAGAAGAAAGGATTTCTGACATTGAAGATAGAACTTTTGAATGCTCCCAAACATTCAAAGAGGAAGAGAAATGGAAGGCAAAAACGGATCATTCTCTCAGAGAGCTCTGGGATAACTTGAAGAAAACCCATATTTGTCCTATAGGGATAACTGAAAGCGATGAACTGGCTTCACAAGACACAGAGTCCCTTCTTCTTGAGATTATGAAAAAGAACTTTCCAGACATGCCAAGAGACTCTGAAATTCAGATAGCAGACAGTTTCAGAGCCCCAGCATGACTCAACCCGAATAAGACATACCCCAGGCACATCATAGTTAACTTCACTAAAGTTAATATGAAGGAGAAGATTCTGAAAGCAGCCAGATGCAAAAAACCCATAACTTACAAGGGAAAGAACATTAGAATAACTGCAGATCTCTCTGCTCAAACCTTTCAAGCTAGAAAAGGGTGGTCATTGACTTTTAATCTCCTAAAACAAAATAACTTGCAACCCAGGATCCAATATACAGCCAAACTGAGTTTCATTTATGATGGAGAAATTAAATACTTTAATTACATCCACATGTTGAAGAAATTTGCCACAACTAAACCAGCTCTCCAGGATATTCTCAAACCTATCCTCCATAATGACCAGTGTAATCTTCCACCACAAAAGTAAACTTACTCAGAAACTTTCGTTCAAATTCCAACACCACACTGGCGAAAGGATCAAAAATGCCCACTGGACATTTGAAAGGCTTATCAATATGCTCAATTAATGTGAATGGTTTAAATTGTCCTCTAAAGAGGCACAGGTTGACTGACTGGATAGAAAGACTCAGGCCAGATATCTGCTGCATACAAGAATTTCATCTTATGTTAAAAGATAAATATAGACTCAAGGTGAAGGGATAGTCATCTATATTCCAGGAAAATGGAAAGCAGAAAAAAGCAGGTGTTGCAATCTTATTCACAGATAAAATAGGCTTTAAACCAACCAAAGTAAAGAAGGATAAGGATGGACACTTCATATTTGTTAAGGGTAATACTCAATATGATGAGATTTCAATTATTAATATTTATGCACCCAACCAGAATGCTCCTCAATTTATAAGAGAAACTCTAACAGCCATGAGCAACTTGATTTCCTCCAGTTCCATAGTTGACAGAGATTTTAACACTCATTTAGCAGTGTTGGACAGATCCTCCAAAAAGAAGCTAAGCAGAGAAATTTTAGATTTAAATTTAACCATCCAATATTTGAATTTAGCAGACATCTATAGAACAATTCATCCCAGCAAAACTGAATACACATTCTTCTCATCAGCCCACGGATCATACTCCAAAGTCGATCACATCTTAGGTCACAAGTCTAACCTCAGCAAATTTTAAAAAATAGAAATTATTCCTTGCATCTTCTCAGACCATCATGGAATAAAAGTTGAACTCAATAATAACAAGAATCTGCATACTCAAACAAAAACATGGAAGCTAAACAACCTCATGCTGAAGGATAGATGGGTCATTGATAGGATTAAGAAGGAAATTTTCAAATTTTTAGAAAAAAATGACAATGAAGACACAAATTATGCAAAGGCAGTCCTTAGAGGGAAATTTACAGCACTACAAGCCTTCCTCCAGAGAACGGAAAAAGAGGAAGTTAACAACTTAATGGGACATCTTAAACAACTGGAAAAGGAACAACATTCCAATCCCAAACCCAGCAAAGGAAAAGAAATAACCAAAATTAGAGCAGAATTAAATTAAATTGAAAATAAAAGAATTATACAACAAATCAATAAATCAAAAAAGTTGGTTTTTTGAAAAGGTCAATAAGGTAGATAAACCTTTGGCCAACCTAACCAGGAAAAAAAGAGTAAAATCTCTAATCTCATCAATCAGAAATGGTAAAGATGAAATAACAACAGATCCCTCAGAAATTCAAAAAATCCTTAATGAATATTACAAGAAACTTTACTCTCAGAAATATGAAAATCTGAAGGAAATTGACCAATACTTGGAAGCACACCACCTTCCAAGACTTAGCCAGAAGGAAATGTAAATGTTGAACAGGACTGTATCAAATTCTGAAATAGCACCAACTATACAAAATCTCCCTAAAAAGAAAAGCCCTGGACTGGATGGCTTCACGTCAGAATTCTACCAAACCTTTAAAGAACTAGTACCTATATTACTCAACCTTTTCCAAAATATAGAAAAAGAAGGAATACTACCCAACACATTCTATGAAGCAAACATCACCTTTATCCCTAAACCAGGGAAAGACCCAACAAAAAAAGAAAATTATAGACCAATATCACTAATAAATATTGATGCAAAAATATTCAATAAGACCCTAGCAAACAGAATCCAGCAACACATCAAACAAATTATACACCATGACCAAGTGGGCTTTATCCCAGGATCCAAGGCTGGTTCAATATACGTAAATCTATAAATGTAATCCAGCACATAAACAAATTAAAAAATAAGGACCATATGATTCTCTCAATTAACGCAGAAAACACTTTGGATAATATCCAGCATCTCTTCATGATCAGAACACTTAAGAAAAATTGGTATTTAAGGGACATTTCTTAAACTGATAGAGGCCATTGACAGCAAACCCACAGCCAATATTGTATTGAATGGAGTTAAATTGAGATCATTCCCACGTAGATCAGGAACCAGGCAAGGTTGCCCATTGTCTCCATTGCTCTTTAACATTGTAATGGAAGTTTTAGCCATTGCAACTAGGGAAGATAAGGTGATCAAGGGTATCCACATAGGGTCAGAAGAGATTAAACTTTCACTCTTCAAAGAAGATATGATTATATATCTGGAAAACACCAGGGATTCTACTACAAAACTTTTTAAAGTGATCAAAGGATATAGCAGTGTCTCAGGCTACAAAATCAACACCCATAAATCTGTAGCCTTTATGTATACCAACAATAGCCAAACCGAAAAAACAGTGAAGGACTCTATTCCTTTCACAGTAGTGCCAAAGAAGATGAAATATTTGGGAGTCTACCTAACAAAGGATGTGAAAGATCTCTATAAAGAGAACTATGAAATGCTAAGAAAAGAAATCGCTGAACATGTCAACAAATGGAAAAACATACCATGCTCATGGTTGGGAAGAATCAACATTGTTAAAATGTCCATACTACCCAAAGCAATATACAATTTTAATGCAATTCCTATTAAAGTTCCATTGTCATATTTTAAAGATCTTGAAAAAATAATACATCATTTTACATTGAATCAGAAAAACCTTCAAATAGCCATGACATTACTTAGAAATAAAAACAAAGCAGGAGGAATCATGCTACCAGACCTGAGACTGTACTATAAATCGATAGTGATCTAAACAGCATGGTACTGGCACAAAAACAGAGAGGTAGATGTGTGGAACAGAATAGAGAATCAAGAGATGGACCCAGCTACTTACTGTTATTTGATCTTCAACAAGCCAATTAGAAACATTCAGTGGGGAAAAGACTCCCTACTTAACAAATGGTGCTGGGAGGACTGGCTGGCAACCTGTAGAAGACTGAAATTGAACCACACCTTTCACCACTAATGAAGATAGACTCATACTGGATTAAAGATTTAAACTTGAGACATAAAACTATAAAAATATTAGAAGAAAGTGTAGGGAAAACTCTTGAAAGAATTGACCTGGGTGAATACTTTATGAGAAGGACCCCCCAGGCAATTGAAGCAGCATCAAAGATACACTACTGGGACCTGATGAAACTAAAAAGCTTCTGCATGGTCAAGAACACAGTAAGTATAGCAATCAGAGCCCTCAGAATGGGAGAAAATATTTGCAGGTTATGCCTCCAACAAAGGTTTAATAACCAGAATCCATAGAGAACTCAAACGTATTAGCAAGAAAAGAACAAGTGATCCCATTTTAGGATGGGCAAAAGATTTGAAGAGAAACTTCTCTAAAGAAGATAGGCGCACGGCCTTCAGACACATGAAGAAATGCTCATTATCCTTAATCATCAGAGAAATGCAAATCAAAACTACCTTGAGATATCATCTAACGCCAGTAAGATTAACCCACATAACAAAATCCCAAAACTAGAGATGTTGGTGTGGATGTGGAGAAAAGGGAACACTTCTACATTTCTGGTGGGAATGCAAACTAATATGTTCCTTTTGGAAACACATTTGGAGAGTACTGAGAGATCTAAAAATAGACCTGCCATTTGATCCTATAATTCCTTTACTTGGTATAGACCTAGAAGACCAAAAATCACATTATAACAAAGATATCTGTACCAGAATGTTTTTTGCAGCCCAATTCATAATTGCTAAGCCATGGAAGAAGCCCTAGTGCCCATCACTCCACGAATGGATTAATAAATTGTGTACATGTATACCATGGAATATTATGCAGCCTTAAAGAAAGATGGAGACTTTACCTCTTTCATTTTTACATGGATGGAGCTGGAACATATTCTTCTTAGCAAAGTATCTCAAGAATGGAAGAAAAAGTATCCAATGTACTCAGCCCTACTATGAAGCCAATTTA
>CAUYRH010002638.1:0-25988 GCA_963574655.1 Perodicticus potto
TCACATAGTAAATGAGAAAATATCATGAATGTTATATCAATCAGGTTGATAAAAATATCTCCGATTGTATGTGAAGCCCGCACACTGTACCCCATGACTGAATTATTGTACACAGCTATGACTCAATAAAAAAAAAAAAAACTCAATGGAAAGCAAGAAAGTGGGAGGAGCAGGAGAGAAGGGGGAAATTCTCAATGGGTACAGTGCACACTATCCAAGTGAGGGGTACACTTGTAACTTTCACTCACAGTCCGAGCACCTCTCAGTTTGCTGCAGGACCCCTAGAGGAAAGGAGCCCTAGTCAGTGTGAAAGCTTTGGCGTGGTGGTAGCTTCCAATGAGGGAAAGGGGAACAGAGTCTGGAAAGTTTGAGCCCCACTTTTTGTGAAAGCCCAGTGTGGTGGCTGCACCAACAGAGAGACAGCAGTTCCTACAAGCCCTGGCTCAGTTGTCTCTCAGCAGTCACAGGTAGGGCCAGGGAAGGGGAAGAAAACTCTGAATGGAAAAAAGCTAGAACTCTGTAATACAGGGTTTTTAAAATTTGCTTTCTGACACATGATAAATTCATTTATTTTAAAGTAAAAGACTTTTACTGAGGTAGAATATTTTCTCAGATCTCATTGACAATATAAATCATTTGAGTGCTCCCCTTTTCCTCATTAATTCGTTATCAATGAAATCCATTTGCTCTGTTGAAATCCATTTTGCTCCATGTGTTGAGCTTGTTCCCTTCATATAAGCTGCGGATTCTCCTCATGCATCCCAGGGTTTATAGTTACTTAGCATTGCTGATAACAATCTGATGGTGCAGTACTGAAGAGCCAGGCTGCTTAGGCTCAATTTGGATCTCAGATTGGAATCGTACCTTCCGCAAAGGATAGTAGTACAGGTTAAATGAGTTAGCATCTTTAAAGAGTTTTAAATCATACCCAAAATCAAGTAAGAATTTATTATCACTGTTACCTCTGCTACCTGGTAGGAGTTGAGGGAGGTTTGTTTTAAATCTTGTCTTGATCAAGCTGTGGTGCTATGCTTGCTAGCTCTACCCTTGTCTCAGTGGACAGTAGATTAAATAGCTAAAATTGCCAAGACCTTTGAGCAATGTTTGCTACTACATGTATTAGAGTTTGTAAGAAATTAGACATATCTGCTATTTAAGTTGGAACCCTTTCTATTTTCTACTGGTAATTGTTGGATAGGGCTCTGCCTTCTACTGTGGTTTAACCACCTCAGCTAGGGAATTGGCATAAGAGGGAGACAAAGGCATGTGTTAGTCATCACAGTGCTAGAATCCCCATGTGTTCATTTTAGAAAAATGTTAAAGTATGTGTTACAAATATGACTAAACTCAACTACTATGACAGAGTCGTTCAGTACATAGTGAGAATAGTATCAAAAAATTAGTGAATGCAGCTGTCATCTTTGGTTTGTTTAAGCAATTGTGAAGACGAGAGCATGAACTGCATTATATTTAATATAAATAGAAACATTAAAATATGCAGATAGACATAATAGACACAGTTTCAGTCTCACTAATTTAACAGTGTACTTCAGATTTTGACATTTGAAAATGGCAGATGGATATTCAAAGTTGTTGGATAGTATGGAATTACTTTAATATATAAATAACTTCTAATTTAAAAAATGTTCACATTTTAATTTTCAATGTTAATATATCAGTTATGTGAAAGATTTGACTTTTGTGACAACCTTGGTATCCAACTGCAAAGATAAATAATAATTTTAATGTTCTGAATGATTAGGCAGCATTGAATTTAATGAGTTACTTTTATACAATTTTAATTTGTATTAAATTAAAATTTATTGAATAATTTTGAAAAATATAATGTATCATATATATTAATTGACTCTAGAAACCACAAATATGGTGTATACACAAGTGATACTGTACTCATGTTTATTGCAAAATGAGTTTATTCTGTTTTTTATACTATTATAATTGTGTGTCTGTTCTTTAATTATAGATGTGTTTTTCTACTTGTAGGCATGATGGGACTGACTCTCGGCCAGAGTTGGAAGATGTCATTGTTGTGTTAAACAGCTTCAAAAGCAAGATACTGCAAGTACAAGTACGTGAGGCAGAACCTTCTTATAGGCTTTGCTCTTAGTAGTAAGAATTATCTTCTTTGTCTCTAATTGTTTTTTATTTTACAACTGAATTTACAGTTTTACTATCTAAAATGTTGTATTTGAACTCTGACAGTGAAAGAAGAAGAAAGATTAAGTTGATAAAGGGAAAGGAGAGCTTGAAGATAGAAGAAATAGATTTTTTTTTAAATTACGATAGATCTATACTGACTGTATATTTAACCAGATAACATTGCAAATTAGGTTACAAAGATGAAATTAAGAACACAGGTATAAGAAGTTAGTCCTAAAAAAAGAAATGATGCTTTTTTGTTTTTTTAAAGAGAGAGAGAAAAGGAATTTTTAATTATTTTTGAGTGTAGTTCTTTGGGACCAACCTTCCTGCTTAAAACTAGTAAAATGTTTTTTAAAAATCTTTTGAAAGCAATGAAGAGCTGTCACTAACACAGTAGTAAGGATAATAAGGAAATACAAAACCATAATCAGAGGAAAAATAGGAGCCTAATGAAATAAGCAGTACAGCAGCTTCTCTTGGTCCAAGAACGCTGTTACTATCTGGGAGCAATTGTCTATCCTAAAACACTGGAACTGTCATTTCTATTTAGTTTGCCAGGCTATGGAGACAGACATTAAAACCCAAACCCCTCTATAGTAAGCTGGCTGGCTGTATCTTTAGGGTAAGGATGAAACATAGTAAATTATCCCTCACAGTCTTTTAGTCCAATATTGTCTTACTTAAGTAGGCTAGGGAACCCATAACTTTGAATTGGTTTTAAAATATTTCCAGACTGATAGATTGTAGAGGTATCTGGGAATCTAGCATAAGCATCCATAAATCCCTGCAATAGGATTACAGTGGTGTAATTGGCAAGTCAGATTTTTCAAGTACAAATGCCAGCACATCTTCAAAGATAACCAAATACACAAAACCAGTGGAAACTACAGAGAGCAGAACACAAAGACTCTAGATATTAGAATTATCGATATAGACTCTCAACTGTGCTTACTGTGTTTAAAGAAATAAGCTTGAGAATAATTGCAAAGAATAGGAAACTACAAAAAGTGCATATCACATTTTTTAAGTAGATGAGAAAGTCAACAATATAATCTCAAAATTAAGAATTCAATGAATGGCTTTCACATACCTGCAGAGAGAATTAGCAAGTTGGAAGATAGGCCAGAAACTCAAACTCTTGGCCTTAAGCAATCCTTCCCCTTGTCCCTATTGTATTTTTTGCAATAGAGACAAGAAAAATGGAAAATACAGTAGAGGACATAAAAGACATAGAAAACAGAGTGGAAAAGTCTAAGATACCAGGCATGGATTTAAAAAGCAGCTGTGTGACCTAGTCAAATTACTTAACCTCTGTCTTTCTTCTGTATTAAAATAGAGTTAACTTTAGAACCTACTTATCAGACTTTTGTGAGGGTAAGATAAAGTACTTTGTGAATTTTTTTAAATAAACCAAATCAGGATAAATGGAGTTCTAGAAGATGATGAAAGAAAGAATAGAGGTACAGGTAATACTTAAAGCAATAATGGCTAAGAAGGTTCATAAATAGAGGAAGGATACCAGTTACAAACTTTGTACAGCCTAAGCATACCTAGGTCCTTCAGTTGTTTCCTAATAACATAGTTTTAGTTCTGAGCTATTGAGCTCTCAGAATTAAAGCAAAAAGACAGAAAAAAGGGAGGAGAAAAGATAAGCAACATAGAGAATCAGCCTGTGAACTCCGGTAGCCAACTAAGAATTCTAGAAAGAAAGAATAGAGAAGGGCTGCACCTGTGGCTTAGTGAGTAGAGTGCTGGACCCATATACCAAGGATGGTGGGTTCAAACCCAGCCCCAGCCGAACTGCAACAAAAAATAGCTGGGCATTGTGGCAGGCGCCTGTAGTCTCAGCTGCTTGGGAGGCTGAGGCAAGAGAATTGCCTAAGCCCAAGAGCTAGAGGTTGCTGTGAGTTGCAACACCATGGCACCCTACCAAGGGCGACAAACTAAGACTCTGTCTCCAAAAAAAAAAAAAAGAATAGAGAAAATGGAGGAGGCAAAGTGTGCTAAAGAGAGAGAAAAATATTCATGTCAGAAGAGTCCATAGTCAGGTCTATTACAGGTACAGCCCTGTAATCCCTGCTACTCGAGAACCCGACAGGGAGGAATGCTTAAGGCCAAGAGTTTGAGACTATCCTGGGCAATATAACGAGATCCCATCCCCAGAAAATAAAAAAGAAAAGTTCACAAATTACCAAGTAGGATGAGTGAAAATGTCTCACATGAGATCCTAATAGGTACTAGGAAGAAAAGGCAGGTCATTGCAATAGAGTGATATTAACTCTGTCAGACTCTTTATGTTCAAAACATGTAAATGTTAAAAGACAGCAAAACAAAGTCATCAGTATTTTAAGAAAAATTATTTTGAACCTAAGATTCTGTATCTAGCCAAATTCTTAATCACATGTGAAGGTAAAATTATTTTCTGAAATGTGAAAATTTAGAAAAATTATTTTTCATATCTGTTCTTGAAGATATTTGGCAGCACAATGAAAATGAAGACCAACAAAGATAGTTAGTTGAAAGATGGTGAAACTAATCTGTAAACCATTGTAAAGAAAGTCTAAAGACAGGCAGTTTTATTGTTAAGCTGTAACAAGAATGTCTTTAAGAAGACAGGAATCGTAGGCAATTATGTAACATGAGTAATAAACTGGATAATATTAAATATTAGGTTGTGGTAAAGAAGATATATGTGCGTGTGTGTGTGTGTATCCTCCACAAGAAAAAAATACTTATGCATTGGTGAAATATAAGAAATGTGAGTTCATTTGAACTAGCAAGAATCTCCCTGTGAGTGATACATGGTGATCATGTCATTGTAACTATACAGAGGAAATACAATATTAGTGGCCTGTCAGACTTCAGTGGTTAGTATTTACATTGTCATAAGAAGTATTTACTGATTTTCAATTTTATAATTACCACAGCCAAATGCAAAAGATACATTTATGTTTACTGAATTAAATGTAAATGTTACCTATATTTACAAATTCTAGAGTAAAGACTTAACTAATGTAAATTAGGAGGCAGGGAGAAGGGGTAGAGATATTAATATTCTTGTCTTATAAACAGAATATACAAGAGAAACTGTTAGAATGAAAATAAATTTAAATATTATTTAAAGTCACAGAAATAGTAGAAAGATTTAAGATAAAGATATTACTACCAAAACATCCAAAGAAAGGGAAGGATGGTAATAAGTAAGGTATTCATCTGTCATCCCAAAAAGAGAATAATATCTATACCCTATGAATTCAGAAGTAGTAGTAGATAATGTGTAATGTTGGTAAATCAGTAAACACAAGTGTAAGTACACTATTTAGCAGTGTATGGAGGTAACCATTAAAAAACTAAGCAAAGAAATTGAATTCATGGTTGAAAACCAGATTGCTTCCATAACACTGTACTAAAATATTGCCTGGCCTTGTTTACTACAGCTATCTATCTTAGATTTCCAAGGGCAATCTTCCACTTTCTAACCATGCAACATAATATTTAAAGCTGAAAAATTCTAAAAACAAATTTTTTTAACCATACTCTCTAGGTGCAAAAAAAACCAGACAAAATTAAGGAAGATATCCTTACTGATAAAGAAGAAAAACAAAAAGGAATGTGGGATTCCATTAAAAGGTAATTAGTAATGAGTATTTTATAACTATATTGATCAGAAGTCTAGCATGTGAAAGTCCTGCCGACAATAAAAATTTAAGTAAAATGCAGATGCTGCCGTCTAGGAGGGATAAGATAAATACTTAAGTGTTGCTACTACACACAAGATACAGGAAACTGGAGCAGTGGGACAGCTGAAAATAAAATACTGCGCAAACCAAAGGGAAAGTAAAATACTGCACAAACCAAATGTCCTGTTAGGAAGAGCCTCAGGAGAGACTCCTTAGAGAATTGTGTGGCTAAGATGTGTTTTAGAGACAGAATTCAAAAGTTAGCAATAAAGGTACCTACTTACATGAAGCAAAGAGATTAGGTATGTTCCTCAAAGAACAAAAAGTAGCCTACTTAGCTGCAGCATTAAATATAAGTAATCTGTAAGTTAGGTTGCGACCTGTATTAGTTACACTGTTAGTCAAAAAAGGAATTTATTCTCATCTATCTAAAGAATCCAAGAGTAGACCTGGCTTTGGGCATTTGGGTGATATGGTCTGTATGTTTCCTTCATTTTCAGATAGGCTTTTTTTTTATTAAGTCATTTGTATGTAGATCATGAATACATTTATATCATTATGGGATTCAATATGTTGATTATTTGTACAAATTAGAGTGCCTACATCCTACTAATCAACATAGCCTTCACCTCATTTACCAGATAGACTTTTAAAAATTTACTGTTTCCAGTGGGAAGAAGATGTATCTTTCTAAATAGCACCAGCAAAAGTTCCAAGGCTGACTCATTGGTCCAGCTATGGCCATGTGTCCCAAACTGAACTAATCGCTGTGACAGATTGACCAAGCTCAGGTAATGTGCCTACCTGTAGAGCTAGTGTAAAGGCCTGTCTTACCTAAACCTCATAGAATAAATTAGACAAGGAATGGTTTTCTAAAAAAAAAAATACTCGGTTGTCCTTTCCAGAAGCGGGGAGAATATTATGTGGGCAAAAACAAAAGTTATCTTCTATAAATACACATTGTAGAGAACTAGGTATTTGAACTTCATTTGAATTATGATGGCAAATCTTTGATCAAAGATAAGAAATAGAAATGTTAGCCCAAATAATTTCAGTGACCTAAAGATTTTGTTATACCAGTCAAAAGTCAAAAGCCCTTTAATCTTTATGGATTTTTCCCA
Source organism: Perodicticus potto (assembly GCA_963574655.1). NCBI lineage: Eukaryota > Metazoa > Chordata > Mammalia > Primates > Lorisidae > Perodicticus > Perodicticus potto. The sequence continues at coordinate 6,965 of CAUYRH010002638.1, forward strand.
GCTTAAGCCTCTTTTTCTATAGTTTACTTCTTGCTTGGTACAAAGAATCGTGTTACTGTCCCAGTATGTCCATTGAACTAGTTACTGAAGGAGAAATGATCAAACACACTCATTTGGAGATTATTTGCAGAGTAGGTATGTTTAACAGGAGATAATGAAACAGAATCAGGCAATTTCAAGAGTCATTTGTCCAAGAGCTTCCATTCAAATAAGCAGGTAGAAACAAGAATGAAGGTAAGTGTTGAACTATGGTTCAGCCACTTGCTACACACACAAAAAAGATACCAAAAACAAAATAATACTATGTCAGAGAGATAATAAGATTAGTATGATCCAGATACATAGTATTGTGTATCTTACCATACTTTCACTTTTTATTTAGTTTTAGTCTTGTTTTTCTTGCCACTGGCTTTTCTTTTTTTATACACTTAATTTTTATTAAATCATAACTGTATAAATTTATGGGGTACAATATGATTTGATATACAATGTAGAATGCTTAAATCAAACTAACATAACCATCACCTCACTTATTTTTGTGATAAGACCTTTATAATCTACTCTTAGTTGTTTTGAAATGTACCCTTGCGTTGTGTACATTAGGTAAGGTCCTGCCAAATACCCTCCCTCCACCAGCCCCTCTTCCTCCTCTCCCCTTCTCCTCCCTTCCCCTCTTCCTCCTTTCCCCTCTTTCTTTCTGGACTCTCTTAGTGTTTTATCATTCATATGAATGTGTAAGTGTTTATATATTGGTTTCATAATAGTCTTGAGTACATTGGATACTTTGGATACTTTTTTTTCCATTCTTGAAATACTTTTCTAAGAAGAATATGTTCCAGCTCCATCCAGGTAAACATAAAAGATGTAAAGTCTCCCTCTTATGACTGCATAGTATTCCATGGTATACATATATCACAATTTGTTTATCTATTCTTGGTTTGATGGGCATTTAGGCTGCTTCCACAACTTGACTATTGTGAATTGGGCTGCAATAAACATTCTGATGCAAACATCTTTGTTGTAAAATGATTTTTTGTTCATCTGGTAGATACCTAGTAATGATACTACAGGATCAAATGGTAGGACAACTTTTAGTTCCTTGAGAATTCTCCATACTTCTTTCCGAAAAGGCTGTATTAGTTTGCAGTCCCACCAGCAGTATAGAAGTGTTCCTTTCTCTCCACATCCACGCATCTGCAGTTTTGGGATTTTGTGACGTAGGCTAATCTTACTGGAATTAGGTGATATCTCAAAGTGGTTTTGATTTGCATTTCTCTGATGATTAAAGATGATGAGCATTTTTTCGTGTGTTTGTAGGCCAATCGGTTAGGTTACCAGATTTTAGTTATTTCTAAATGTTTATATAAAAATGAAATTTTTTATTAAATTTTTAAATAGGAAAGAAGAAATTCTACATTTTGAATACCCCAAATTAAAAACTTAGTACTTTATGTGTATGAGACAGGGCCTATAAAAAAAAATGAGATGGGACCAGGCTGGGTCCAAAAAATAATGAAAATGACAACTGCGCCTAGATTAAGAAGCTACCATGATACAAACCAATAAGTGGACTTGGCTCACTGCTGCTCTCTTTATTCCTAACAGGCGTCATCCAGAGTACAAAGATCTCAATAGCCTGCATGGAGTAAAATGTACTAGTCAGCTGAGCTCTAAATTATAGGCAGGTTTTATAATATTTTAGTATGGGGGAACCCCCTCAGCAGCATTCACACACCCACCCTATGATCCCAGAATTCTTGCAGTGCCATAGATGCACACTTCTCCATTGTTTCTTTCCTAATTATTGGCCTGTTTAAAATTTCACTGCACAAGATATGGCCATGGCAGGCTGTAATTCATTCTTTGTTCTCGAAACAACTTTTGACATCACAGAGATTCAGGAATAGTACCTCATTAACCTAGATACAGTAGAGACAGTATAATAGCATTTCATTTTACAAATTTTTAATGAACTTATGATAGTGTCACGTGTTTTAATATTGATAATTAGGAAGAGTTTATATTTTAATAACTTTATTTTGAAAGACTTTTATTGTTTATCAAATTTAGTATTTTATTTAGGCATAAAAAGTTTGTCACATATATTAAGGAACTGTCAATTTTTTATTCCAAGCTTCACAATAAGTTTGCATAAAGAAGACAAAAAGGAAAAAGATGTTCTGAATATTTTTTCAGTTGCTTCTGGCCACTTATATGAACGCTTTTTAAGGTAAGTATTCCTTTTTTTGAGAGAGAGAGTCTCACTATGTCGCCCTCGGTAGAGTGCGGTGTCGTCATAGCTCACAGCAACCTCAAATTCTTGGGCTTAAGCAATTCTCTTGCCTCAGCCTCCCAAGTAGCTGGGACTACGGGCGCCTGCCACAATGCCCAGCTATGTTTTGTTACAATTGTCATTGTTGTTCAAGCTGGCCCAGGCCGGGTTCAAGCCTGCCACCCTTTGTGTATGTGGCTGGCACAGTAACCACTGTGCTACGGGCGCCAAGCCTAAGGTAAGTATTCTTTAATGTAGTATTTTAAAAAGTAATACATTTATGTAGTTCAAAATTTAAGAAAAATAAAAGAATGTGCAATGAAAAAAAAATCTTCCATTTATATTTCTTTGATACTTAGTTCTTTTCCTCACAGAAAACCAATGGTATTATTTTTACATCCTGCCAAAGATAGATGTATATACACAAGGAAATATATATATATATATATTCTGTCTCTTAACTCCTATTTACTCACATAGTAACAAAGAATATACTGCTTTACACTTTCCTCATTTTCTTCTGAACTTACTATTATGGGGTTAGTATATTTTTTAAATACAGAGAGATTTCATAGCTAGGTGCAGTGGACTCATACCTGAAATCCTAGCACTCTGGGAGCCTGAGGTGAGTGAGTTGCTTGAGGTCAGAAGTTCGAGACCAGCCTCAGCAAGAACAAGACCTCATCTCTAAAAAAACTAGCCAGGTGTTATGGCGAGTCCTGTAGTCCCAGCTATTCTGGAAGGTAAGACAAGAGGATTGCTTGAACCCAAGAGTTTAAGGTTACTGTGAGCCATAATGCCATGGCACTCTACTAAGGGTGACAAAGTGAGACTCTGTCTTTAAAAAAAAGAAGAAATTTCATGAATTTGATTTGATTTGGAATATTGGTCCTCTTCAAGGGTAAAAAATAGACATATTTTATAACATGATAATAGGTAAGAAAAAAATACATATAGTAAGTTCTGCTTTTCCAGAGAAACAATACCTTGTTTTATAAAAAGGCAGAGGATAAGAAGAGAAAAGTGTATTTTACAAAATACAAAGGACTGTTTTTATAGAAGGATCACAGTACCTCAAAAATGTCATAGCATTTATATTTTAAAATAGAGCTGTAGGTGCATTTGTATCTTATTCAGGGGTCCAGGATAACAAACCAAGTGACCCATCCAGTGAATTTATCAATATAGACAGAACATTCAGTTCTGTTTTATAGACCTAATATTAATCAGATAATAATAGAGCTGAGATTAGATTCTCTTTCAGCTAAATAAAACTATTTCAGACTAGCTTCTCTGTCACCTGGAACAAAACAAAACCAGTCAATTTAGTCCATATCAGGTACTATATATACTACTCTGTAAGTTGACCACCCAAGGGACCATAACAAGCTGGTCAACACACAGAGGTGGTCAACATAAGGAGCTAGGCCTGCTGTACTGATACATACACTGTAGTATATATATACTACTCTGTAAGTTGACCACCCAAGGGACCATAACAAGCTGGTCAACACACAGAAGTGGTCAACATAAGGAGCTGCTGTACTGATACACACGTGTGGTGTATGTCCAGTCTGTGAAAGTTAGGTCAACTTAAGGAGTTGTCAGTGTAGGGAGGTGATCAGCTATGCAGGTTCTACTGTATTTCCACTATTATATGTTACACACTTGATCAACAATAATATTTTAAGGTATTTCAGTTTATTTCTCCACATTTCATAGTGAAAACCTTATAATTCTTACATTTAAATATTGTAAAGCTTTTTTAAAAGCAGCATGGACTCCTGTTAAATGTTAACTTACACTGTGTTTAATATTCTTTTATACAGAATTATGATGCTTTCTGTTTTACGTAACACCAAAACACCAGTGAAATTCTGGTTTCTAAAAAATTATCTCTCACCAACATTTAAAGTAAGTATATTATTCTTTTTATAATGTAGTTACAATCTGAATAGTAAATTCTGAGAATTGGAGTCTGTCATATTTTTGCAAAGATAAGCGAGAACAGTAGTAACATCAAGAAAATATGAAAACTGTATTATAGTTTTAATAGAACTGAAAACAACAGAGCGCTTTGTGTTTGTGCAGCATGTTGATTGCTGTGGTAGTCTGGGCACCATAGTCTGAGGCGTTTTATATGTAGAAATTTTCAAGTGGCCAGCATGTTACCCTTTTCTCAACCTCTCACTCCTACAAAATGTGCTTGGTTTCTTCCTGTTCTCACTAAGAAATAATCAGATTCCATGGAGTTTAGGGTCTCATTCAGCATTTCAAAGGAGTCTTTTTATTCCAGATTGAAAGCCATGGTAGAAGTAGAAATAAAAATAGCCAATCATGCTTTAATTCCCTAATGTCTCCAGGAAAGTTGCCTATGTACTTTACCGACATTATTCAGTTCTTCATAACAATCTCATGTGATAAGTAAACCAAGACTCAGAAATTACATAACTGGCCTGTGCAGTTGGAAGGTATGTACCTAAGACCACTGTTAGGTTCAGTAATTCACTAGAAGGACTCAAAGAACTCAGAAAAGCAGTTATACCCACAGTTGCTGTTTATTACAGCGAAAGGATACAAATAAACTCAGCAAAAGAAAGAGGCTCATAGGATAAGGGTGCAGGGGAGACAAGATGTGAAGTCACCAATTGACCTCTCCCAGTAAGCCTTGTGATTAGTACTTATTCTTCCCAGCAACAGCATGTGACAGTACTCACAGAATATTGCTGACCAAGGAAGCTCACTCAAACTTTGGTGTCTGGAGTTTTTATTGGGGTGAGGGATGTGGACCTGCCTGACAGCCTGCATGGCTGACCTTAGCATCTGGCTAGCCCCTTCAGAGGTTAAGCTCATGCCTTGTAGCCCAAGGTCTTAATTTTAAGTCACATTGTTAGCATATTCACAGACTTTGGGTATGACCAAGGTCTGCAAGTAAATAAAAACATTCTTATCACACTGAATATTCCAAGTGTAGAGGTTACCTCCTAAGAGCTAGGGCAAGCTTCATCCTTTATTGCACCTGAGATAGAACAGGTAAATAGAAACATAACTGAGACTTAAACACAAGCATTCTGAACTCAAAGCCCAGGTACTTTTCCCTTACATAGAAGCTCATCTCCCCTACCACCACTAACAGTGCCTTCTCCTGTGCCCATTCAACAATAAACAAAAAAACTGAAAAAGAACTCATAAATATAGAAATTATACTATTTTGTTACTGCATTTTTAACATGTTATTCTATTTTGTTACTAAATTTTAATGTATTAGCAAAACATTGCATAAGGGATTTTAACTCTGCATAATTGAGATAATACAATCTAAAGATTCTCTCAGCAGGAAAGGATATTATTCACTAGAAAAATAGTGCTACGTCTGCATAATGTCTTGTTCCACTGTATGATCAAAAGTAATATCATTTCTGAAGTAGTATTTTCTTTCTTTTTTTTAATTTGTTTCCTTCCCTCAATATCTTTTTTGAAAACTTCCTGGTGAAGTACATACACAAAAAAAGTGCACAAATCATAAAGCATAGTTTTGATGAATTTTTGCAACTTCAGACACCAATGTAACCAGCAGATAGGCACAGAAATTGCTGGTCCTCTAGATCTTTTCCCTCTGATTTTGGAAACAATGCCTCTCTTCAAATATTTGCTAAAATTATACTTAGGAATAATGTTTTCCTGACTACACTATGCAAATTACAATCCCCTCTTATCTATCACTCTGTTCTCTTTCCCTTTTTATTTTTCTCCATACCACTGTTTTCTGGAGATAATTTAACAGTTTTATTTTTGGCTTATCTACTTCTAAAATGTAGGCTCATGAAGGCCATAATTTGTATTTCTTTTGTTCATTAATATTTCCTTGGGGTCTAGAACAGTGCCTGACACATAGTTAATGTTCAGTGAATATTTTTAATACATATTTATTGAAAAAAGAAAAAATACTTCTAATTTCTCCTAATGTTTTATTTCAAAACCAAAATACTGATTCCCAGCAACTGTTCTAGCCATAATTTCAACATTTTAATTCACAGATAAAATTGATGCTTATGTTGAAAAGCATATTTTATTAAATCATAGCTATGTACATTAATGCAATCATGGGGTACATACATTGTTTTAAAAAGCAAGGAAAATAATGAAACCAAGCGTATAACCAGCAACTACTTGCAGATAAGAATCAAGGAAGAGGAGCAAACTCTGTATTTGCTAACCCATCTTTCCCTACTTTTTTACCATCCTATTTTTGAACTCTTGAACCAAACTTAGCCAACAATGTTTTATTAACTAGTTCTGGTTTAAACAGGGAATCAGCTGTTTCCTAATTCTGTAAGACACTGAATTAGATATCAAATATTCAGAGAATAATAACTACCTTGTATTTTTTTATTTTTTATTTATTTATTTATTTATTTTTAGACAGAGTCTCACTAGGTGAGACTCTGGGTAGAGTGCCATGGCATCACAGCTCACAACAACTTCAAACTCTTGGATTTAAGTGATTCTCTTGCCTCAGCCTCCCAAGTAGCTGGGACTACAGGCACCCACCACAACACTGGCTATTTTTTTGTTGTTGCAGTTGTCATTGTTATTTAGCTGGCCCAGGCCAGGTTCAAACCCACCAGCCTCAATGCATGTGGCCGGCACCGTAACCACTGTGCTATGGGTGCCAAGCCTACCTTGTATTTCTGATCCTTGAATTAAGTAGTCATATATCTCAAACATGAAGCTCTTATAGAGAATCTAATTTATCAGTTTCTAACCATTATATTTTTTGTACATTTTAATCTTTGCATCTCTGACCAATGAATATGTTGACCTAGTCATAAATTGTTTGATATAAAGGTGTTCCAAGATCCAAAGGCTTTTCTTTCCAGAGTCAAATTTTCTGAAGTCAAACATTAGTAATAAAAGTATAGCAACATCTGTCTTCTATAATAAGCTTGCTAATTAATATAGTACACCTATTTTAGTGACATTAAATTAATGAAGTTTTCTGTATTTATGTTTTTGTATTATCAGCATTTTCATATTTCTCATTAATAAGTTACAGAAGTAGTAATTAGACATTTTACCAACTAGTTTGTAACAATTTGTAATAAATTCTGCCTTTTTAAATGTTAATTTTTTTCTCTAAAACAAAACTGTATATTGTTGATTTTGTGTATGTGTATCTTTTTAGGAGATAATTCCTTACATGGCTAAGGAATATGGATTCCAGTATGAACTAGTCCAATATAAGTGGCCCCGCTGGCTTCATCCACAGACTGAAAAACAAAGGATTATTTGGGGTTACAAAATTCTTTTTCTTGATGTCCTTTTTCCACTAGCAGTAGATAAAATCATTTTTGTTGACGCTGACCAGGTAATAAGATTAACTGTTGTTTTTAGTTGAACTCAAAGTTCTTTCACTTCTATCTTCATATAAGGAATAAATTTGTGTTGCTTGTATTTATTATCATTGTTGCTGCCCTACATAAACGTTTATGATATGATTGTGATATATAACCAAAATACCTCTAAAAACAAACTGTCAGAATTCCAGGAGAAAATTGAAGGCATTTTAAGAAGTGCCATTTAGTATTTATGACATGGAAGGCTTCTCTCTGAAGTAGTTGTTAAGCTTGGGGATTAAAAGTAAAACAAAACTTACATTAGTCACAATGACAGGAGTTACATGAGTTCTTATGAATATAAGTCATTTGTTTATAATTAGGTATTTCTTCTTGCTACATAAGTTAGCAGTTACATACAACTCCCATTCTTCCACGTTCAACAGCATCTTTTGTCATTAAGGCAATAACCAAATTCTCATCACTATATACTTAAGAAAAAGAATGTTCTAAATTTGGCTAAAAAAAAAAAATTTATCCCTCAGCTTTCAAAATGTGTATGTACAAAAGTCCTTGTATTGCTTTTTTAAGCATTAGTGAAAAGAATTTTTTTAAATGTACGCAACTTCTAAAAACAGTAATATGAAATTAAAATATAGCAGAGAATGATGGCTCACACCTGCAATGCTAGCATGTGGGGAGGCTAAGGCAGGAGAATCATTTAAAGCCAGGAATTTGAGATCAGCCTGGGCAACACAGCAAAACCCCATCTCTACAATAAATAGAAAAACTTAGTCAAACAGTGTGACATACACCTATGGTCTCAGAAGGCTAAGGCAAGAGATCATTTGAGCCTGGAAGATTAAGATTACAGTGAACTATGGTGTTCCACTGTACTATAGCCTAAGCAACAGAGTGAAACCTTGTCTTTAAGTAAATAGATAGAGAAATAGAAGTACTTGAGATGCCAAAAAAAGTATGCACATTATAAGTGATATTATCTATATATTATCTATTATAGACATAGTTTGAACACCTCATAATTGTAGAAGTCAAATCTGACTTGTATTCATCTTTTGTTATTGGTATATATTGAGCATTACAATCTTAATACAGTTTTTTTCTTTTCTTAAAATGTGTGTACATTTTGGATACCTTCTGTGTTTTGTAAATTAGAATTAATTAGAATCAGAATTTTTGTAGGAAAAAAGTTTAAGCCTTATGACTTATTTATATTCTAAACTGTATTATTAGTTGTATACTGTGTTCCAAATTGGCAAATATGAATCATTATAATAAATAATAATAAAAACTAAGAAAATAGGAAAATGTAGATGACAAAGTAAGTATTACTAAACATACTATCAATATTTTTCTTTCTCTTAACTTCCCCTTCATATATACTGACAGTTTTCCCAACAGGCTTGACTCAATTAAAAATATTCAGCATACATTATTTCATTCTAACTTTTTGGAGTAGTCAAGAGATTTTTCCTTATGATTCAAACTAATATTTGCCTACATACAATAATGGTGCTTTAGCATAAGAAATGATTTTGAATTATTCATACAGTGAGAAATAAAAAGCTATGCACTTACATAACATTTAACTCCTTCCCCAAATGTATTATATGTTATATAAAATATTTTGCTTAGAAATAATATCGCAGAATATTCTTACTGGTCAGTAAGATCACTGTTAATAGGCCAGGGACATAAATTTTAAGTTTCTTTTAATCTGTAAGGACAAGAGGGAAAAAAAAATAAGTAAATTCACACTTCATGAAAGCACCGTGAAGAAAATGCAGTTTTGTATTTTTCTACAAGAAGGTATAATAATTTGAAATTCCCATACAATGGGCTCATGTTCTTTTACAGTCTTCATAAATGACACTTTTGATTATTTAGATTGTGAGACATGACCTAAAAGAATTGCGAGATTTCAATCTGGATGGTGCTCCCTATGGGTACACTCCATTTTGTGATAGCCGCACTGAAATGGATGGATACCGTTTCTGGAAAAAAGGATACTGGGCATCACATCTTCTAAGAAGGAAATACCATATCAGGTAAGAAAAATCATACTCTCTTATCTTTCAGTTAATAAAGAATGTATTGAAGTGTCTTAACACAATAACTAAGAAAATGCAGTGAAGGCTATGTTAACCAGTTTGATGGAAGTATTTCAAATTGCATATAAAACCAGCATACTTTACCCCATAATCGCGTTAATGTACACAGCTATGATTTAATAAAAAAAAAAATTAAAGGTTTGTGGCTAGTGTGTCAGGGCCACTTTCCCAACAGAATGGGCTTACTTTGTGCCTCTATGTTATAATTTTAGAAATTCTCTCAATATTTCAGACTTTTTCATTATTATTATAATATCTATTATGGTGATTTGTCACCAATAATCTTTGATATTACTATTGTAGTTGTTTGGGGTACCCAAAAAAGATGATGAACTAATTGATAAATGTTGTATGTGTTCAAAAATAATAATAATAATAATGCATTGAATGACAACATTCAGTTTTCTTAGAAGTTATACAAGAGCAACTAATATCATGCTTATTACCTGCCAGTCACTTTATGTATATTAACTCATAAAATCTTTAACCTTTTGAGATACTATTATGATCTCCATTTTATTGATGTGGAAACTGAGGCATAGAATGTTTGTTTAACTTGTCCAGGCTAAGCCAAGAATTAAACTCAAGTAATATGGCTCAAGTAAATGCCTCTAATTACTCCAGAAATTTTAAACTTGGGTTTGTCAAAGAGTAAAATGGAGATAACTGTCTTCAAAGCTGTTATTCTTTTATAGAGCCATGAGTTTCATGACAGACAACTAGAGAAACTTAATGTTACCCTAAAAGAATATGGATCCTACCAAAATTATAACAAATTTCAAACTCCTTAGAGATAGTATTAGACATTCATAATCAACTTTCATGCCTTCATCTGCAATTTATTCAAATGTCGCTTTTATCCATGCAAACCATAAACCATTTTCTATTTATTGTACAGATGGGGTTTTGCTATGTTGCCCAGGCTGGTCTCAAAAAGTAGTTTACTAATAAAATTCCTTTGGGAAAACCACAGATGTCAAGAGAAGAACCAGCAAGATCTGCTATTATGGAGCAAATTTATGAAAGGATTAATTGTTATTAGGTCGTAAAATATCTCCAGTTACTACTATCCCTGTAGACATTCTCCTGAAGAAAAGAAAACTATATAAACAACATAGGCTTTCAACAAGTATTCATTTTTGCAGTGCCTTATACGTGGTGGATCTCAAGAAGTTCAGAAGAATTGCAGCAGGTGACAGGCTCAGGGGCCAGTACCAAGCTCTTAGTCAAGATCCAAACAGTCTTTCAAACCTTGATCAGGTAGGTAAAATGTTAATAGGATAATTTTAGTACATATACATAGACCGTTCCAACACCCTGCTTGTCAACTTTAAATTCTTACACTTTGAACTTCTTTCTCAAACTCCTACCATTTATGTAATTGTCTAATAGATATCTGTACTTACCCATAATTTTTTTTTCACTTCAAGCTCAATGTTTTTTAACTAATAGTATTTTATCTTCACTTTTCTGTTGTAAAACCTATTATTTCTACTCTATGCCCTATCTCCTTTGGTTAACCTCTTTTTCTTACTCTCTTCCATCCTCATTTAATAAACATGGTGAAGTCTTTCTCTCCCCTCCCCTTACATCTTTAAGACAAACTCCCTTCATCCAGTACCCCCACCACCCTGATACCTTATATAGCCCTAAATTTTCTTTCTCCTCACAGACACCTTTTTCCTCATATCCTATTAATTTCCTAATTACTGATCTGAAACATTTCAGATAATTTAAGCAGAAGCAAAATACTCTGCAGCCCATAATTCCTATTCTTTTTCTTATTTTCGTTAGAACCGTGCATGTTTGTTCATTCATTTAGCAAGTACTTGCTGAATACCTCCTGTGGCCAGACATCAGAAAACAAAAGCAGGGGTCCTTTAGCTCATGATGCTTTCATTCTAGTAGGAAAATAAAATTTGAAAATAAGCAACGTATAAAGGTAATTAATGTTTTGAAGAAAAGACATGAAGGCATGGTTGAGAGTTGAGAATGATGGATAGATGGTAAGGGTCTGCAATTGTATTATTTGCACCTATGAAAGTGACATTTGAGTAAATTGCAGATGAAGGCATAAAAAAGTTGATTATGAAAATGTCTTTGAGTATTTCAGGCCAAAGGGAACATATCTCATTCAAAAATCCCAAGGTAAGAGTGGGCCTTACATATTTCAGGAATATCAAGGCGACTAGTATGGCTGGAGTAGAGTATAATGCAGGGGGAGTGTAAATGGGGGAAGGGAAGTAACAGAGGGTCCAGATAATGAAAATTCTTAGGCCCTTTGTTTAAAAATCTAGTAAATGGGAAATTATTGGTCAAAATACTGATGACTTACTGAAGACCACACTGATAAGGGACAGATTTTTTTTAAAAAATTCTTCTTGAAAATTAGGAAAACTCCAAGTATATATGTATGTACATACAAAATAGGATCCTTTCAATATGCCAGTTAGTGACACAGCTTTTTTCCCTCTGACTCTGATTTCTATACCTCTGTGTTTAGTAGGAAATTGACTTGGGGCCCTCAGTAAACACCAATAACATGCCAGATTTAGATGATGAGTAATACATTTTTGTAATTCTTACTAATAATATGTTATTTATAAGAAACCCTTAGTTTAACATATAAGCAAAAGTCGATGAAATTGGCCAAGAAAGGACTCATTTTTTAAATAGTCCAGGAACCATGTGAGGGGTTCTCCTAATACTTCACCACCATATTTGGGGGATTATTGCCCCTACTCTTATACACTTTGGCTCCCAACCCCACCAGTTCACTGAACATTTCTTAGTAAAGTCAAAATACCTTGTTATTAGGTAGCAGTGTCTAGTGAGCACTTATTTTTATGTGTCCACTTTATAACACGAATGTTTTCCACCACTCCTTTCTTGACACTCTGTCAACTTCCCTCGGCTTCCATAATATTAAGCAGATCTTCATGGTTCTTCTCTGACATCTGTAGTTTTCCCATAGAAGTTTTATTAGTAAAATACTTTTTAAAATTTTTCATTCAAATATTGCCATGTTTTTTGTAACACCCTCATAGGTTCCTCCATAAGCCTCAACCTCAGAATTCTTGCTTTTAATCTTCTCATTTTCATTTCATTGGCCAACCAGTCAAGCCATTCACCACTTCTCATGAATCCAAATACACTAGAACCTCTATAAATTGACAAGGGACTGCTAATAAACTGGTCAGCATAAGGAACTAGGCCTCCTGTACTGATACATCCATATGGTGCATGTCCAGTCTGAAAATTAGGTCAACTTAAGGAGGTGGTCAGCTATGGAGGCTCTAGTGTTTATTCTACCATAGGTTACTTTTCTTTTCATACAAACTGAATGATAAAGTTTATAATGTGAAGCAGCTAGAACAGTTCTTAGAAATAAATTCATCACATTAAGCAAGAGGTTTCTGTCTTTAACTTACTAGGTTCATTTTGCCAGTCAAGCATCTTATAACTCAGGTGCCCAGAAATCTTTCCTTACAAAGCCCCATGCGTGCAGAAATGTGAAAATATTCTTGGATTTTTGTATACAGTGGGGAGATGAAAGGTCACCTCAGAATCTGGAGAGTGTAGAGGTGGCTGTCAATTGGAGGGAATTGGAGTGGTGGATTTTGGGCTTCCCTCTTCATCCCTGGTGCTAGGGGTGAAGTCTAGAGAGTTATAGGCATAATTGCAGTGTATGAGTTCATTAGTGACACAGGTGATTGGGTCAAATGAAGTGTTTTAAGCTAAAAGTGGAGAGAAACCTCAGATTTGGATGTTTTTAAGATCTGTTTAGTGTGAATGACATCTTCAGCTTTTTTCCCTCTGACTCTGATTTCTATACCTCTGTGTTTAAAACGTTTTTTTCTGTAGGATCTTCCCAATAATATGATTTACCAAGTTGCTATTAAGTCTCTTCCTCAAGACTGGCTATGGTGTGAAACCTGGTGTGATGATGAATCCAAACAAAGAGCCAAAACAATTGATCTGGTGAGCATCTGTGTATTCATTTGTGTAGAAGCAAGTATGGAAATGTTCAAATAGAAATATTTTACTTTACAATGGAACGGCACACATATTACCCTGCTTTTCTACTCTTCAGTCTGTAACACATTTAACTCAGGTTGGAAGTATAGACCTGTGTCAGAGCACCCTCAGATTTGATGATTCACTGAGGAGGTTCACAGGATGCAGGATATAATTGTGATTGTATGATTTATTATAGTGAAAGGATACAAAGCAAAGCCAGCAAAGAGAGTAGGTACATAGGGTGAAGAGAAAATTGAGTACAAATTTCTAAGGGTCCTCTTTCTGTGATGTCACTCAGGACAAACTTAATTCTTCAAGCTACAGGAAATCCTATAACCTGTGTGAATTATTACCTACCAAGGAAGCTTTTTAGAAACCCAGTACCCAGGGTTGTTACTAAGAGGTCACAACATAAGCACCATATGCCTCACAGACACCAAAATTCCCAACTCCCAAAAGGAAAGCAGGTGTTTAGCAAAACCATAACATTTGCACAAATAATCTAGGCATAATGAGTCTCTCCTTTGAGGAAACAGTGAAAACTGTCCTCAAACCTAAGATCTAGATGCCAATCAAGGGCCAGCCTTAACAAGCAGAACTTCTTAAGACTAGCAGTCTCCAGCTTGCTATGTCAACTCTTTTGGGATCAAGGGCTTTTAAAGAGAAAACATGAACTGGCTGAAAGTATTCATGGATTAGCTATCATCTTAACATGCATTTAGTTTAGTTCTCCTGACAATATTTTCTCTTGTTAAAGGCAACCAAGATAATTTTGTCTACTCAAATTGTCCGCCTGTTTTTCCTTCTTTCTTATTTTCAAGAGATTATTTTTCTTACATTTTCATTTTAAGCACTTTATACTATGCAATTTAATTCTTCTAACATAAAATATTTCAAACCAATTTATTGTCTGTCTAGATTATTAGACCTTAGGGTTTCAATACTATATTATCTTTAATAGCTATAAGGTAATACCATTCGTTTTCTTACCATAATGTTTTTACTGTACTAATTTAGAGTAGAGTAATTATTTATATTATATATATATATATTTTATTAAATCATAGCTGTGTACATTAGTGCAATCAAGGGGTACAATGTCCTAGTTTCATATACAATCTGAGATGTTTTCATCAAACTGTTTAACATACCCTTCATGGCATTTTCTTAGTTATTGTATGAAGACATTTGTATTCTGCATTTAGTAAGTTTTGCCTGTACCCTTCTAAAATGCACCATAGGTGTGGCCCCACCAATTACTCTGTCTCCACCCCAACCTCCTCCCTCCCCTCCCTTCCCATATTCTTGTGCTATAGTTGGGTTATAGCCTTCATAGGAAACTTTTAAATTAGCTTCATAGTAGGGCTGAGTACTTTGGATACTTTTTCTTCCATTCTTGAGATACTTTGCCAGAAGAGTATGTTCCAGCTCCATCCATGTAAACATGAAAGAGGTAAAGTCTCCATCTTTCTTTAAGGCTGCATAGTATTCCATGGTATACATGTACCACAATTTATTAATCCATTCGTGGGTTGATGGGAACTTGGGCTTCTTCTATGACTATATGAATTGGACTGCAATAAACACTCTGGTACACATGTCTTTGTTATAATGTGATTTTTGGTCTTCTGGGTATATACTTGGTAAAAGAACTATAGGGTCGAATGGAAGGTCTATTTTTAGATCTCTGAGTACTCTCCAAACATCCTTCCAAAAGGAATGTATTAGTGTCCATTCCCACCAGCAGTGTAGAAATGTTCCCTTTTCTCCACATCCACGCCAACATCTCTGGTTTTGGAATTTTGTCATATGGGCTAATGTTACTGGAGTTAGGTGATATCTCAAAGTACTTTTGATTTGCATTTCTCTGATGATTAAGGATGGTGAGCATTTTTTCATGTGTCTGTAGGCCCTGCGCCTGTCTTCTTTAGAGAAGTTTCTCTTCAAGTCCTTTGCCCATCCTGAGATGGGATCACTTGTTCTTTTCTTGCTAATACGTTTGAGTTCTCTGTGTATTCTGGTTATTAAACCTTTGTCAGGGGCATAATTTGCAAATATTTCTCCCATTCTGAGGGCTGTCTGCTTGCTGTACTTACTATCTTCTTGGCTGTGCAGAAGCTTTTTAGTTTGATCAGGTCCCAGTAGTGTATCTTTGATACTGCTTCAATTGCCCGGGAGGGTCCTCCTCATAAAATATTCACCCAAACCAATTACTTCAAGAGTTTCCCCTGCACTTTCTTCTAATATTTTGATAGTTTCATGTCTTAAGTTTAAATCTTTAATCCAGTGAGAGTCTACCTTAGTTAATAGTGAGAGGTGTGGGTCCAGTCTTAGTCTTCGATAGGTCGCCAGCCAGTTCACACAGCACCATTTTTTAAATAGGGAGTATTTTCCCCACTGAATGTTTTTAATTGGCTTGTCAAAGATCAAGTAACGTTAAGTAGCTAGATTCATCTCTTGGTTCTCTATTCTGTTCCAAACATCTACCTCTCTGTTTTTGTGCCAGTACCATGCTGTTTTGATGACTATCAGTTTATAGTAGAGTCGCAGGTCTGGTAGCGTGATTCTTCCTGCTTGATTTTTCTTTCTGAATAATGTCTTAGCTATTCAAGATTTTTTCTGATTTCATATAAAACAAAGTATTATTTTTTAGAGATCTTTAAACTATGACAATGGATTTTTGATAGAAATTGCATTATTGCTTTGGGTAGTCTAGACATTTTAACAATGTTGATTCTTCCCAGCCATGAGCATGGTATATTTTTCCATTTGTTAACATTTTCAGCTATTTCTTTTCTTAAAGTTTCATAATTCTCTTTCTAGAGATCTTTCACATCCTTTGTTGGTAAACTCCCAAATATTTCATCTTCTTTGGCACTACTATGAAAGGAATAGAGTCCTTGACTGTTTTTTTGGCTTGGCTATTGTTGGTATATATAAAGGCTACAGATTTATGGGTGTTGATTTTGTAGCCTGAGACATTGCTGTATTCCTTGATCGCTTCTAAAAGTTTTGTAGTAGAATCCCTGGTGTTTTCCAGGTATACAATCATATCATCTGTGAAGAGTGAAAGTTTGATCTCTTATGACCCTATGTGGATACCATTGATCGCCTTTTCTTTCCTGATTACAATGGCTAAAACTTCCATTTCAATGTTGAAGAGTAATGGAGACATGGACAACCTTGCCTGGTTCCTGATCTAAGTGGAAATGGTTTCAATTGAACTCCATTCAATATGAATATTGGCTGTGGGTTTGCTGTAGATGGCCTTTATCAGTTTAAGAAATGTCACCTCTATACCAATTTTTTTAAGTGTTCTGATCATGAAGGGATGCTGGATATTGTCAAAAGTTTTTTCTGCATCAATTGAGAGAATCATATGGTCTTTATTTTTTAATTTGTTCATGTGCTGAATTACATTTATAGATTTACGTATATTGAACCAGCCTTGAGACCCTGGGATAAAGCCCACTTGATCATGGTGTATAATTTATTTGATGTGTTGTTGGAGTCTGTTGGTTAGTATCTTGTTAAATATTTTTGCATCAATATTCATTAGCGATATTGGTCTATAGTTTTCTTTTCTTGTTGAGTCTCTCCCTGGTTTAGGGATCAAGGTGATGTTTGCTTCATAGAATGTGTTGGGTTGTATTCCTTCTTTTTCTATATTTTGGAAGAGGTTTAGTAATATAGGTATTAGTTCTTCTTTAAAGGTTTGGTAGAATTTTGATGTGAAGCCATCTGGTTCCAGGCTTTTCTTTTTAGGGAGATTTTTTATAGTTGATGCTATTTCAGAACTTGGTATCGGCCTGTTCAACGTTTCCACTACATTCTGGCTAAGTCTTGGTAGGTGGCATGCTTCCAAGAATTGGTCAATTTCCTTCAGATTTTCATATTTATGAGAGTAAAATTTCTTGTAATATTCGTTAAGTATATTTTGAGTTTCTGAGGGGTCTGTTGTTATTTCGTTTTTACCATTTCTGATTGATGAAATTAGAGATTAGGTAAGATGAGATTCTTGTACGCAGCAGATATCTGGCCTGAGTTTTTGTATCCAGTCAGCCAAACTGCGCCTCATTAGAGGACAGTTTAAACCATTCACATTAATTGAAAACAATGATAAATCTTTAGAAAGTCCAGTGGACATTTTTAATCGTTTCATCACTGTGAAAGATAGAATTTGATAAAAAGTTTCTGGGTGAGTTTACTTTTGTGGTGGAGGTTTGCACTGGTCATTATGGAGGTTAGGTCTGAAAATATCCTGGAGAGCTGGATTAGTTATAGCAAATTTCTTCAACATATGGATGTCATTAAAGTATTTAATTCCTCCATCATAAATGAAACTTAGTTTAGCTGGGTACAGGATCCTGGGTTGAAAGTTCTTTTGTTTTAGGAGATTAAAAGTTGATGACCACTCTCTTCTAGCTTGAAAAGTTTGATCAGAGGGATCTGCAGTTATTCTAACATCCTCCCCCTTGTAGTTAATGGATTTCTTACATCTGGCTGCTTTCACAAGTTTCTCATATTAACTTTGGTGAAGTTAATTATGATGTGCCTGGGGGATGTCTTATTCGGTTTGAGTTGTGCTGGGGTTCTGAAACTGTCTGCTATCTGAATTTCAGAATCTCTTGGCATGTCTGGAAAGTTCTCTTTCATAATCTCATAAAGAAGAGATTCTGTGCCTTGTGACGCCACTTCATCGTTTTCAGGTATCCCTATAAGGCGAATATTGGTTTTCTTCGATTTAACCCAGAGCTGTCTGAGAGAATGATCCGTTTTTGCCTTCCATTTCTCTTCTTTGGAAGTTTGGGAGAGTTCAAAAGCTTTGTCTTCCATGTCAGAAATCCTTTTTTCTGCTTGTTCCAATCTGTTACTGAGGGATTCTACTGTATTTCTCAGATCTTTGAGGACTGCAACTTCTTGTCTCAATGTGTCAAAATCTTTGGTCATTTTGTCTTTGAATTTGTTGAATTCTTGAGACATATTTTGGGTCATCTTTTGGATTACTGCCTGAAATTCTAATTCCATCTTTTCCTCCATTCTGCTGATCTTATTTGCTATCCAGACTCTGAATTCGATTTCTGACATCTCAGCCATTTGCTTATACAAGGGTTTTTGTGCTGTATCTACCTTGTCATTCCTTGGGGGAGTTGATCTACTCTGATTATTCATATTGCCAGAGTTTTTCTGTTGATTCCACCTCATGATTATTTTTCACTGTTGCCTATGACTGTCCTCAGAGTTGGGGAGGTGTCTCTCCCAGA